>JAQQPU010000164.1:50140-135538 GCA_029168905.1 Artemia sp. Kazakhstan ARC1039 | reverse complement strand
GAATGCTGCATCATTTCCTAATGCCCCCATCAATTCATGAATACCATACTTGCATTCCAATGACTTGGTGATCAGATCATTCCCAATGATAAAGTCTTTCACGAATGCTGCATCATTTCCCAACGCATCCAGTAGCCACAAAATACCATACTTGCATTCCAATGACTTAATAACAACCCTCTCACTAATGAAGTCTTTCATGGGCGCTTCTGCCCTCTTTAACACATCCAACAAGTTACAAGTGCCATTCCTGTGCTCAAGCGAATCAATAATCAGACCCTCGTCAATGTACCCTACAATTTTTTCAGCCTGTTCAAGCTCCATAACGCACCGTTCAACCTGCAAGATATTCCTGCTCACAATTGCTTCATGGATCCTAGTACGTACCCCAATCAAGTCTTCTGGTACTGTTGCCCATACTCCGCTCAGGAGAAGCGCAATATACCCACATCTCATGATGCCCCTTAAAACACCTGGATTTATATTCCTGACTCCTTTTCCATTTTGCCAATCCCCATCCTTTGACGAGGCTGTCTTCCCCTTGACAGCATGCCATACTTCCACCATTTAAAGGCTTCTGGAGGGCAAGCCAGGCTATTCCTGGTCTCACAGTGCAGACAGCAACAAGTAACTCTACCGTGTCTACCAACGGCTAAATTGCTCGATGCATGGATGGAAGAAAGGATTTATTGCAAAAAAGGTGCGAGGAGAACATTGATGGTCAATCAATGACAGCCATGCAGCTACCGCAGGCGGTGTATTGTAGCATCATAGACTACTATTACTCGATCACAACACGGTTGCTCTGCCTGGAGGGTGGTGTAGATGACACATGCTCTTGCAAACTAGAACGATTCGAGCGCATAGGAGCTACGTGTGCTGTTTGAACTACACTCCATCTGCATTGAAAGGCACATCCAACGGGCTCTGGTACACTGTGACCCTCTTCCGAAGTCTTTGCGGTGGGTGGTAGCTGTAGTGGCACACATAGTAGTAGATTACCCCAAGCGCCAGGACAAGGAGGGCATAGACATAGACGAGATGCATCCCCGTTGAGCTGCCAACCATGTGGCCGCCAGCGAGTGAATTCATATAGGATATCAGATCATATATGTTGAGTATCCATGTTCCTAGCAATTCGATGAGCTTCCACGCTGCCCACGTAGATATGAGACCGATGAGTATATAATCAAAGACGAGACCAAAGTTAATCCTCGGTACGAAGGGTAGCTGGCGCCCCATTGTGGGGTCGTAGTAAAACTCGTTTTGGAAAATTTTTAGACATTTATATTTTAACAGAAACGGTATAATTTCGAGTGTGCCGTGGTGTCCAGAAGCGACAGGCAAAAACTGGCTCTAGACACCATAATAAACCGGTGTATCGATTGAATTGGAGATTTTTAATTCTGTGTGTCGCCCACATCAGGATCAAGCACCACGAGATCCCCAAGCTCCGTCACCAGCTCTTCCCGGCCCATGCTCTCCCCAGGCACGCCCAGCCTGCAGAGCCTGTTGCCCCGCAGGTCCAGGCCCTTTGTGTTCAGCGAGTCCCTCAGCCTTGCCATCGAGAGCGGAACCGTGGCTAGGCGGTTGTTACTAAGATCAAGCCTTTCCAGCTTCCTCAGCTGTCCTATGGACTCTGGCAATGAAGCCAATCGATTGTTTTTAAGGTCCAGCTGCCTCAGATTTTCCAGCCTCTTGACTATGTCGGGCAGTGTTGTCAGTCTGTTCCCACCTAGACACAACCCGTCGAGGGTTGCAAGGCCCCAAAACGACGGCGGCAGGCTGGACAGCCTATTGTTGCTGAGATCCAGCTTGACCAGGTTTGCCAGCTCTCCCATACTGTACGGCACCATGTCCAGTCGGTTGTTGCTGGCATCCAGCATCTTGAGATTCACGAGGCTGCCTATAGTGTCGGGTAGTGTGGCCAGCCTGTTGTTGCTGAGGCCCAGTACTCTGAGATTTGTAAGACATGTTCCTGATTCTGGCAGTGTGGTCAGCCTGTTGCTGCTGAGATCCAACGTTTGCAGGCTCTCCAACATGCCTACTACCTGTGGCACCGTAGAAAACTTGTTGAGACCGAGGCACAGCTCCTTCAGATTCACCAATGCCCTCATCGAGCCTGGCAGCGCAGCTAGCTTGTTGCCAGCGAGGCACAGCTTCTCCAGCCTTACCATCCTGTCTATGCAGGATGGCATGCTGACCATCTTGTTGTGGCTGAGATACAGCTCCCGGAGATTCACCAGGTCTCCCATAGAATCGGGCAGTGTGGACAGCTCATTTTTGCTGAGATACACCCTCTCCAGTCTCCTCAGAAATCCCATCTGGTATGGCAATCGGCAGAGTCTGTTGTTGGTGGCCCACAGCACCTTCAGGTTAAACAGAAACATCGTTTCCTCTGGGAGCTCATCCAGCTCGTTGTCGCAGATATTCAGAACCTCCAGATCCGTCAAGCTGCCAATCATGCCAGGCAGCCTGGTCAGATTGTTTCCCTCGAGATTGAGCACCTGCAGGCTGGGAGCCTCCCTGGCTACAATGCCAATCATGTCATCGAGTTGTTCGCTGGTAAGTGCCAAGTCTGTCATCGATAGCCGGGTCCGCAGGCCATTCAGACTGCTCCTCACCAGATCATCGAACATGTGTGAGCCCATCACATGCACTATCAGGAAAAGGCAAAGAACACAACTTGCGCTCCTGCACATGCCGTGATGGCGGGCTGGGTATTTATGCAAGGTCCGAAAGGGGTATATTGCAATAAGGCTAGGGAGTGTATTGCTGATCAGCTCCTGGACGATGTGTGTGCCAGATATTTCCAACACATGGATTGCCGCATTTGGCACGGTCCCTTTAAAGACGGGCACGGGAGTATTTGTATGCATCGTCTCTAGACACCAAAACATGCCATCATCACGGCAAACGTCGTCGATCCATTCCTTACCAGCAGCCGCATGTCCTGGCCTCTTGCCCGAAAAAATTTTTACCCCTAATGAAACTGGCATCACTTGTAACGTGCGCACTTGCGTCCTGTGCCAGCATCGGGGAGCATCCTGTGCAAAGACTTGAAGACATCGCGGTTTTCAGGAACCGCATAGGAGGGGGCTGCTCTTCAGATGTGTATGGATTTGGGTTTGAGAACATGGAGCTGGCACTCAAGAAATACCACGATGTGAAAAGGTGTCGGCGGGAGATTGCGTTTCTGGAGAAGACCAAGAACATCGATCTGTCTTCTGTTGCCCCAAGGGTGTACTATACCGATGTTCCTAGGCGTGTGACGGTAATGGACAGGCTGAAAGAGACTCTACGAACGTATATTCGTAGGAATGGCAGTGACCAAGATGCCCTGAGAAACGTGGTTCACGGCCTCTTCAATAACCTGCTTGTCCTGCACAGCAAAGGAATCGTCCATGGCAACATCCATCTCGACAACATCATGGTCCAGGATGTGCGGATACTCTTCATCGACTTTGACGAGGCCTTTATGTCCAAGGACGTCACACTCGACTTTCTCAGGCTGCAGCACCATGTGCTCTCCAAAATCGATGGCTGGGAGCAGCTGGTCACGAGAGAAGGCCTTGTTGGGCCCAAGTCATTCGATGCTGTGCGGGCCATGTACAGGGACCCAGGTGTCCGATGGCTGTTCCGTGTAACCAGCTTCTTCAATGCACCTGCAGTGCAGTACTGGGTATACAAGGTGCTTGCTCCCTTCACCAGCATTGGCTCACTGGTCTCCGAGTATAATGCCAGCATGCCCGACATGCATTAAATTTCATCGCCTTGTCTTGGGCACTACTGTCTTGGCACCGCAATAGAGGAGTTTCATTTTGAAACCCTGTATCATAAATAGAATATAAAGTCTTGCTGCCAGCAACAGCCATGAAGCTACAGAAAATACTGGATAGCAGTAAGTTCGACCGGTTTGCCGACTACCTTATTGATTACCGGAGGTTCAAGAAGAGCATTGAATCGAACTACTCCCAGGCACAGGAGGACGAGTTTGTGTCGTCCCTCAACCTGGAGGTAGACCGGGTGTTTACCTTCATAAACAACAAACACATAGAATATCTCTCTCGGGTAGAGGAGCTGGACCACACAAACGAGGACTCATGCGGTGCCCTGAAGGACGAGCTTTATGCGTTTTCAGAGCTCATCCGGGTAAATGTGATCTGCCTAAAAAGGATACTCCGCAGGCACGACAAGGTTTCTGGGTTCAAGATATCCCCCAGTTTCAGGGCCAAGATAAAGGAAAAGAATGCAGAGATCAAGAGTCTTGCCTCCCTCATGTCTTCGATTGGCGGAAGCCAGATAGACGGGACCCTGGGGGGTGCTGGTGGGTCCACAAAATACTGGGTTCCGTCGGAGAATCTGGTCAACCTGAAGCTGGGCATCCTCAAGCACCTGCCAAAAACACACTATGTCGAGAACGCCAGCAGGCTAGATGACTCGTTCATCACCACAATATATCTGGACAACGTGGACATGTCCATGTACTCGGCAGCAGTCAGGGGCGAAAGGACCTCGAAGTTTGTCCGGCTGAGGTGGTTTGGGAACAACCTGGAGGACATCAACTGCGAAGCGGTTAGGGAGGATGCCAGGGGTGTGGTCGTCGACGGATTCAAGATTACAGAAAGGGCCGTTCTGAACTTTCTGAATGGGAGCGATGTCTGGAGCGACATCAAGCAGCTCAACCCCGAGGATAGAAGGCCGGTCTATATCGAGATCCAGAAGACGATCAGAGACATGAGGCTGCGGCCAGTCCTGAGAACGTTTTTTAAAAGATGCATATTCGAGGGCTCTACCAGCAGCCTGAGGCTGATCCTGGACTCGAACATTGTCATGATCCGCGAATGCTCTCCCTTCGAGTTCGAGACCGATCCCTTTCCGCTAAAGCGATGGCGGAGGAACGACGTGCCCGAGGACTGGCCGTTCCGGAGCCTGCCTGCGAGCGAGATCGTCCGGTTTCCGTATTCCGTGCTCGAGGTCAGTGGTTCTGGCCCACAGGGGTGGGTAGAGGGCCTGCTTTCGCAGAGTAGCATCGAGAACGTTCCTCGGTTTTCGAAGTTCCTGCATGGCTCGGCAATCCTGTATCCCACGAGCGAGCAGATGCCGTTCTGGCTCCCGCAAGCGGCCCTCAAGCCATTGCCAGGATCTGTGGTGCCCAGGAGTAGCCTCGGGGACGATCTCCTGGTGCAGGTACAGGGAGAAAGCGAGGTAAGCTATGAGCTGAGCCCCGTCAGTGAGACCAGAGGAAGAATAGCCATTCCCGTCAGGGTGGAGCCCAAAGTGTTCTTTGCTAACGAGCGAACCTTTCTGAGCTGGATCCAGTTCGGAGTTTTTCTCGGGGGCATAGGCACAGCCATGGTTGGCCTTGGAAATGTGCACGCATATCTCTGCGGAGTCATGCTAATTGCTGTGGCTGCAATATTCGCATTCTATGCCCTGTATCTGTTCCACTACAGGGCCAACAGGATCAGAGTCAAGCACCCAGGCCCATACGAGGACCTGGTTGGCCCAACCATCCTTGTGGGGATCTTCATTCTCGTTATGGCCTTGTCCTTTGTGTTCAAGTTCCCAATCAAGAAGAACGGGCTGAAATAACATAAATTCTCTACTAGCACTGACTTCTGCTGTTTGTTTGCTGCCGGTCGAGAAGGGCGTCCTGCTGCAGGGGCCCGTCTCACATAAAATTGCTGCTCTGCATCCCCACATGGATCCGTCGGTCCCGGTCAGCAGAGAAATAGAAGAGCTCATCCAGGAAATAGAAGACGACTCCTACAGCATCAAGCTGTTCAACACAGAGCTTGAGAGAGAAATCTGCAACCTCAAGCACGAGGAGTCGATGCTTCTCGAACTCATCCTGCAGAAGAGCTCTGGGCCGAGGCCCCGCGGGCCATAGACGACATGCACTGCCTGCCACAGCATTTCGGAAGGCAGAGCCGCACTGCTCCAAATAAATCTAATTTCCCGAAAAATTTACAGGCTCCTATGCTCGAGTACTTCATTGGAAGAAACCTAAACAATACGGTGAATTTCCTGCTCCGCACGGGACTGGTTGAGGTAGAGCCTGGGCGGTCCGTTTCTGTGGATACGGCCGAGCAGCTGGCAATCTCGTACCAGAACCTCGGGAAGTTTCACAATGCCTACTTCTCGCTTCTTTGCCCAGAGTCTAGGGCAAATCTCTACAAAATCGTCTTCTGCGGCTGCTGCAGCTCAACAAGAACATTCATAAGAAACCACAGCCTGCTCTTATCTAATTTATTTGCCTCGAACACATGCACAGCACCAAAGGGCCCTGCAGATCTGATTGTTAAGATGCCTGGATCGCGAAGGGACCCGTTCCTGGACTTTATTGAGGCGAAGGCAAGGAGAGACCCCCTGCTTGCTGTAGAGGTGATAAGCCAGGTTCCCTTGCTCTGGGACGCCTACCTGCTCCTCGAGGAGCTCACCGATGCATTCATCTGCCTGGAGTCCCCGCTGTTCCCCTACTTCTGCATGCGTCTAAAGGTCACAAAGGACATCGACCCGCCTGGGCTCGGAGACGGCGACTGCAGTACTCGTGCTCTGCCATATAAGATTGGAGACAGGGACCCAAACCTGCTAGCAGCATTCCATTACTGCTCGGGGAACTGCGAAGAAGCCCTCAGGATCTTCAGCAGAATCGCCTCAGAAAGCCACTTCGACATCTCGTACTTTGAGTTCTATGCCATGATCCTGTACGGGAGGTCAGACCCCTCTCTTCTGTCCCTTTGCGAGGTCCTGAACAGTCTCCACAAGAACGAGCCCGAGACCCTGGTGGCCCTAGGGATCTACAAGGGCAGCATAGGAAACCACGAGGAGGCACGGACAGTGCTCAAGAGGGCACTGCGGAGAAAGAGCACCCCAGACATCCTCTGTCTGCTGGCACATGCATGCATCAGGCTGAATGACCATGAGAGGGCCTGCCACCACTTCCAGGAGGCACTGAAGGCCAATCTTGGGAACTTCAGAGCACTGTACACTGCAGCACAGGGATACTTCAGCATGGGCAAGAAGGAGGTGGCTCTGTGGTACTGTAGGCGGGCACTCGAGCGGAAGAACGATGGGGGGATGTGGAAGCTGATGGGGCGGATCTACATGGCGCTTGAGGAGTACACCAAGGCGCTGTGTTGTCTTGAAACGGCCGAAAGGCTGAAGGAGCCAGATGCAATCCTGTACATGGCCGATGTGCACAAGAAGACCCAGAAGCCCGAGAAGGCCCTGGAGCTCTACGAAAAGTATGTTGCAGTTGGAGAGAAGAACCGGGTGGTTGTGGCGAAGTATCTCGTCGAGTATTATGAGGAGCAGGGTAACGTGGAGAAGAGCAACTTCTACAGAAGATTTTTGCTCTCGGCCAGCGATCACTAGCACTGCCAGGTCCTGGCCAACTACGGGATCACCCACTTGAGCTTAAAATTTTTCCATCCCCAATGGACTTGAATCTCGAGAGCTTGAGCATCCGCCCAAAGAAGCTTGTCAACATTGTGTTTGTCGGGCATGTCGACTCGGGAAAATCCACCATCTGTGGGCGGATCCTAGTGGATCTGCATCTGGTGGATGAGAGGACGCTCGAGAAGTACAAGCAGCAGTCCGAGGCAGGAAACCGCGCCAGCTGGTACCTGTCCTGGTGCATGGACCTCAATCCAGAGGAGAGAGAGAAGGGAAAGACCATCGAGGTCGGGACGGCCTCGTTCGACCTCCCCCACACGCGGGTCAACATCCTGGATGCTCCGGGACACAAGCAGTTTGTCAACGAAATGATCGAGGGGGCGTCTCGTGCAGACGTGGGGATCCTGATAATCTCGGCCAGGACAGGCGAGTTCGAGGCGGGCTTCCGAGGAGGCCAGACCAAGGAGCACCTCCTGCTTCTCAAGGCCGGAAATGTTGAGAGGCTGGTTGTGCTGGTCAACAAGATGGACGAGTGCGAGTGGAGCCAGGAAAGGTATAGCGAGATAGAGTCCAGGGTGTCTAAGTTCGCCAAGGGCCTGTTCAAGGATATCAAGTTCATACCTGTGAGCGGGTACCATGGAGATAACATCAAGATCCATAAGGAGCTGCCGTACTACAAGGGCCCGTCCTTCCTCGACTATCTCGACACAATAGAGGTTGCAAGGCATGATCTGAAGCCTAGCCTTACTGTGCTGGAGAAAGTCAAGACCTCTGGAAGCACGGTGTTCTATGTCAAAATCGACTCGGGCTCGTTTGGCAAATCCGAGTATCGGGCACTCCCGCTTTCCAAGGAGGACAGAATTACGTCGATAATGACCGAGGACGATGTGGAGGTGAACGAGGCTGTTGCCGGTGAAACCTACAAGATCAAGCTCAGAGAGCTTGGAGACGAGATAAGCGTTGGGCACAAGCTGGTGGCAAGGGACAACGACGACTACCGTGTGTGCAGCGAGATGTATGCGCAGCTGGGTATTTGTGAGGTCCGGACGGCCCTGACGGTGGGGTACTCCTCGATAATGCACATCAATCTGTCGACAGTCGGCTGCAAGGTAGTCGAGATGTTCTCGATGGACAAGAAGCGCATCAAGGTTGCCAGGAAGGGCGACAAGGTGGTGGCAAGGATAAAGCTCGATGCGCCCATCGTGGCCATGTGTAGCAGCCAGAGAAGGGACCGGTTCTCGCTGAGAGACGAGAACCTCACCATTGCAGCCGGGATGCTAAAAAAGATCGTCAATTAAACACTACACTTTTGTTGATGTTTGGCACTCCAGCACATAAGAATGGTAAAATTTAATTGAACGAGGATCTCTGCTTGGTAACAAATCTAATCTTCCTGTCCTCCTTACTTCGGACCTTGACAATTCTCAGGTGGCAGGCACAGCTGATGCAGTGGTTCTCGATGTTCATGAACGTCGGGACCTCTGGGACATCGTAGATGGTGGCTGCCCTCAGGTCGTCCATGGCGGCCGCCTCAACAATAGGCGAGTTGCTGGAGCGGGAAACAGCCTTGTCCTTGGCAACTATTGCCCCGCACTGGTTGCACTGGACATTGCACGTTGCACCTCTATTTTTCTTTTGACGGCCGTGGTTTTGTCTTTTAACTGGCATTTTAGGGTAAAAAATTTTGGAATGAAATGTAGCAAAATTTTCGCGAGGAAGGAACTTTCTGCAGAGTCTCCAAGGTGTGTGGGCCCAGATGGAGCTATGTTGCAACGTAGGGTTGCACGCAGTGCATTTCTACCCAGAGGCCAAAAGCTTGTCCATAAAAAACTTTCCGAACCACATCCCCATGGACCACGCCCTGCTGTGCATGCTGCTTGCAGTTGTGCCAGCCAGCTGCCGCCTCCGATCGCATGGGCATCTAAGCGATCCGCAGTATACTTTTATGAAGACGGTTGACTGCTTGAAACACAAAAACCTCCTCATGGGCGACACACCGTTTCATGCCCTGCTGCTGTATGCAGCCTTTGCAGTGCTTGCTGTTGTCCGGCATCTCCCTGTGTCCATGGCCATATTTGCAATATCCCTGTGCTTTGTTGCATCCCGGTACAACCGATGGATCACCCACGCCTCGTCTGCCCTTGTCACAGCACTTATTCTGCTGCTTGGTGACGCCGTGGTGAAGACGCTTTGCCTGTTCGTTTTTCTGTGGAACCCGGCCACCGTGTTCCCAGTCAAGCCTCCTGCGCCCTCCCTGGCCGCACCCACCCCGGCTGCATCGTGGTGGTCTTTCTGGGATTTGCTTGCATATATTGGCCAATGCATCGCCGACCTCTGGCACTGGTGCTTCGGAGGTAGCAAGCCTCTCACCGACATCTCATCCTGGTCAGACCTGTATGTATTTGTCACTTCCTGGCCTTCTCTGTCAGACATTTGGCTGGTGCTCTGTAACGGCGCCGCTGGCATCCTGTCTCTTGTTGGCGCTGCACAGGACTCCATTGTCGCCACACTTCTTGCTATGATCCCCGACAGGAAGGTCGTCGAGTGTCTTGTGTTCTACGGAAGCTCTGTTGTCCTGAACATCCTCTTCATGCTGGCCTGTGCATGGATGCTTATGAAGGTCAGGAAGGCCACCACAAGGATCTTCTACCACAGAGAGTTCCGCTTCTGCTTCGTCCTCGCGCTGGTCCACTGGATTGTCCTGGCCCACTCTCCCCTGACACTCACACGGATGCTGATCAACTCCCGGGAGTGGTACGTTCCTTTCGCTGTAGGATTTGACATAGCCTCGCACGTCCTTATTTTTTGGATCTGCCACAATGTGTGCACCAGGCTGTCGATTGTGCAGAGACTGTCGATCGAAAAGGTGGGCAAGCCTGCTCCAGCCAAGACAGATAAATAGATGCCTTGCAGCCCACCAAGACATGCTGGCCGAAAAGGCGGAGTGCTGGAGCGCGGACATTTATTTTGTAGGTGTATTTCCAGGCCATGTTTTACTGCTTCGTCTATCCAGAGAGTATCGATAGAATACTCCTTGAGCACTTTGACAGAAGTCCCGGAGAAAGCATGGTGGAGATCATGAAGTACCGAATCAACGATGTGTTCTATATCTGCAGGTCGCACACGTCGTCCATGTACCTTTTTGGTGGCAGAGAAGCATGCAGTGCAAAGATAGAAGACTGCGGAGACATTGCTGGCATCGTCGGGCCCGAAGCACTGGTCAGGAGGTTTGAGATAAGGCTCTACAGGTTTGTGAGACAGCATCCTGTGGCCGCATCGCCATGCGAGTGCTACGACCCAAAAATCGACTTTTCGATAGGCAAAGTCTGCTCAAGCAACGGAAAGCGGATGGGGAGCATCCTTATCTACGGTGATGCTCGGACCAAGAAGGCCCTGATGAGTGTCCTGGGAAAGTACGAAATCACAGAGACAGAGCCGACGGGAGACATGGGTCTGGACATTATAACACTGCTGGCCAAGCTTGACAAGGCATAGGGCCGAGAAGCACCAGTTGATTAAACACCGCAGCACAGAAAATGCACGATTTATATTTGGTTTAATTAAACGGCGTCTTTCTTCAGCCGCAGAAGGTTCTCAATGCTTGGATATGTTGCTGGCTGTGCCTCGTCTGCAGAGACATCCTCGTGGCTTTCCCCACGCGGTGGGCTCTTTACACTGGCCATCTCTTCCTCCGACATCGCCAGGATCTCCTCCTTCGACCTTTCCAGGTTCAGGACATTCTTTCTCGGCGTCTTCAGCACCACGTTGCCGCTGAACCCGCTCTCCTGTGCCTCCTTCACGCTCATGAACTTTGCATAGATGTTGTACTTCCTCATGATCTTCTGGATCGTCGTGCCCTTCATCCCTATTATCTTCTTGTGGTACTTGCGGTCAAGGTCAAAGCACAGCTCGACTGGGAACTCGTCGAACAGGAACCTGTAGCAGTTGATTGCCTCGTTCCCGCTTCCCTTGATTTTGAATCGGTAGAAGACCTCCTCGTCCATTATGTTGTAGAAGTTCACCTCCATGCCCGTGCCCTCTGGGCCTTTGGATGGCCGGCAGCACGGCCGCCTCACCATCTCGACATCTAGCGTGCAGTCTGTCGACCGGCTTATTTTCATGGTCTTGCCAAACTTCTTCCCGCAAATGAAGTCTCCCATCTCAGAATCCACCAGGAAGTAGCTCTTGTACACCAGCTCGCTGGGCCTGATGACCTTCTGGACATCCCTGATGCTCCCAAACGCAATGCACTTGCCACCGCTCTCCCGGATAAAGACCCCGTTCTCGACATACAGCGCTCTGGATGTGTGCTCGGCCTCGCTCCACGTGAGGAGGATGTTGGAGTAGTAGAGGTCATTGAGCTCCCGGCGGCACTCGCGGATGTTCTCAAGCCTCCCGGAGTACAGTTTCACGACAAATTGGGCAGACTGCCCCCCGCAGCTGGTATACACCATCTCGCACCCGTTCTTGTCAAGGATCTGTTCCAGTGCCTCCTTCTGAAGAATCTCCATCATGGTGAACTTGAGGTACTCGAAGTTGAGAAGCGTCTCCATGGCACTGAGGTCCTTGGCAGCGCCCATGGCACGGCTCCTTTCCTGCTCCCGCTTGAAGTCGCTGATCTCCCTGATGTTGCCATTGACCACCAGCACGTCCCTGCCAAGGCGCACTGCAGGAAGGCCTCCGGTGGGTGTGCTGGTGGATGCATGGACATCTCTCCGGATTGTGGCCTTCAGTGCCTCTAGGACGCCGGAGATGTCGGTGTACTCTGCCCGGATCAGGACATAGTTCTGCTCCCGCTGGATCTGTGTCGTAAATAAGCTTATGCTGCTTTTCACCAGGTCCAGGGTGAATTTATTGTAGGCGGTCGTGCGGAGCTCCTTCTGGTTTGTGAGAGATAGCTTTAGGAGCAGCAGTGAGCTGCCGCCGGGCCGGCCTGATGCCTCCCCGCGGCCAGTCCCCGTGGCACAGCACGCGGCCGAGTCGAGCAGCCCTATAACGACGCCAATCGTGCTCTCGGCACAGCCATCGCCCTTGGGCCGGGAAATGCCACTGTGCCTGGGCATGGCCTGCATGTCGTTCCCAATGCTTGCCTTGATGTTTTGCTCCAGGAGCTGTTTTGGCATGTTTGGCA
The DNA here is from genome assembly GCA_029168905.1 of Artemia sp. Kazakhstan ARC1039. NCBI lineage: Eukaryota > Metazoa > Arthropoda > Branchiopoda > Anostraca > Artemiidae > Artemia > Artemia sp. Kazakhstan ARC1039. The sequence continues at coordinate 123,006 of JAQQPU010000164.1, read as the reverse complement.
TGGATGTGTTTTATTTAAATTGAAATTCCTGATTCTCTCCGTTTTGGATCCCCCAATACAATTAGTTGTTCTTGAAACAGTCCTGTGCTCTGTCTATTTGTTTTGGAGTCTGGGCCGCCATGCCCACTGCACAGCACGGCGGACGGGGATCCGGAAACGAAAGATGCTGGAGAAACGATTTATTCCCTGTCCACCTTCAGTCGGCGCGGTGGCCTGAAGTACAGAACGAAGAGCACCGGCAGCACGGCAGTGCTGATCAGCAATAGCGACAGTGCAGCAGCCCCCAGAAGCCATGCTGGGTTGATCTTGGCGTTACCTGCCAGAAAGTCAACCGTGCTTTTGATTTTCATGAAGTAGCTGGTTGTGCACCCGGCATTTCCACCAAACACGTTGTCCACGACTTTGCCCTCGAACGACATCATTAGGAACAGGTCCACAAGATGTACAGGGCAGAGCATCATCACCACCCACGTAATCACACGTGCTGGCATCGAGAACCATGGGACAAAGAGGCTGAGAGATGTGGGAAGCATCACGGCCAACGACAGCGAGGCAAAGAGGATCTTGATGAGCGTAAAGGCCGCTCCAGCAATGGGGTTGATCTTCGTCAGCTTGCTGTGCAGCACCCTCAGTGACAGTGTCACAGGAACCAGGAAGACTGCATGGCATAGAGACATCGCGAAAAGGTGAGCGGTGACTGTCTTGTATCCCTGGATGACCACCCCAAGCATGATAACGGCTGCGACTGCTAGATTGAGGAGCATCTCAACCCCAGCAGTACCCACACAGAGAGACAGCGGGGTGTAGAGGTTCTTGGATATCTCCTTTGACAGCTGCTCGGGCTTCATAATGAATGTCGTGCTGGCATCCATCAGCGAGTAAAGCAGCTTGCAGCCCTCCATCATCACAAGCATGCTGCTTGCCAGCAGATACGGAGCCCTGGTGTCGGTGGAGGTAAGGGGGCTTGCAATGGAGCCTGCCGTTCCGTCTACATCCAGGAACTGTATCTCGCTGTTGAGGCACGAGTACACATACAGCATCTGGACCAGTGCTATTGTCACTACCCTGGACAGAGCATACTTTGACCTCAGGTCCCGGAGAAGCTGTCTGTGCGCAAGAAGCCATGCATGCCCAAGGTTGATGCCGCCAAACACGGGGGCATCGTTCTTTGCACACAGCCTGGTCTGCTTCTGCTCCCAGGCACTGTCGAGCTCTTCGATATACTTGTTGATCCGTGGCCGGAGGGCCTCAATGTTCTCGAACGAGGACTCCTCGCCAAACACCTCAAAGAGAAACTCGGCAGTGGTCCAAGACGCCGGCTGCACAATGCCCCGCTGCCTCATGGCCTCCACCACGCCAGAGGCAGGTCCGCTGTAGACCTGCATTCCCTTGTACATGAACAGGAAGTTGTCAAAGAGGTTGAACAGCTGGGGGCTTGGCTGGTGCACCGTCATGATCACCATAAGATCTTGCTGCACCGCCAGGTCCCGGAGATACTTGGTCACGTTGTAGGCCAGGTGTGAGTCGAGATCGCTTGTGGGCTCGTCCAGAATGAGGACCTTCTTGCCCATAACCATCTCGATGGCCATCATCGTCCTCTTTCTCTCGCCTCCCGAAATGACGTTGATTTTGGAGTCAGCTACCTTTGCAAGCTGTAGGTGCTTGATGAGCTCCTGCACCCTCTCTTCTCCTCCCTTGAATGCCTGCCCGCAACCTGCCTGGTACAAGTCCATCGAGAATCGGATGGCCTCCAGAACCGTCTGGTCCTCAATGGCATACCAGTCCTGCTCCGAGTATGAGACAGTAGAAAACCACTCGCTGCTGTCTCTCTCCTTCCCGTTATATAGGATGCTTCCAGATGTCCTGGTCTCAGGCTCGCAGGTCCCGTACATAATGTCCATCAGCGTTGTTTTTCCGCTTCCATTGGGCCCCATGATTGCATTGATCTTCCCAGACTCAAAAGTAGCACTGAGGTTCTTCAGCAACGGAACATACTTCTTCTGCAATGCGGCATCCGGTGCTGCAGACCTCTTTCGGTTGACCTTGTAGAGCTCAAGCTCCCGAATTACAAGCGTGCTCATTAGGGACCAAACAAAAGACCAAAAAAAAGACCAAAAAAAAATTAAAAAACTCATTTTTAATGTTGCACCGGTCTTGGGCATTTCAGCCCGTGCCAGGACTGCCCTAACTCCTGTCCAGGGACTCCTTGTACTCTGTGGCCGTCCCCCGAAAGCGCTCGACCCTCTGATCTCTGCAGATGTAGACCTCGCTGAACACTTTCTCGATGAAGGCCAGGTCGTGAGACACACAGACAACAGCCCCCTCGAAGTTGACAAGCGCATCCGCCAGTGCATCGATTGTCTCCATGTCGAGGTGGTTGGTGGGCTCGTCCAGCACGAGAAGGTTTGGTCTCTCCAGGCTCATCATTGCAAAAGCGAGCCTGCTCTTCTGGCCTCCCGACAGTGTTCCTATCTTCTGGTTGCCGATGTTCAGCCCAAAGTTCGCCAGCGCAGAACGGCTCTTCTCCTCGTCATAGGTCCTCATCAGGAGCGACAGAGCATGCTGGGTGTGGTCGAGGTGGTCCACGTGGTGCTGTGCAAAGTACCCAACCCGCAGGCCCGGGTGTGCCACAACCCTCCCGCGGTCTGCCTTCAGGTCCATGGTGAGGAGCCTCAGGAGGGTGGACTTGCCCTGCCCATTCTCCCCAACAACCACTATCCGAGAGCCGTGGTCGATCCGCAGGTCCAGGCCCATAAAGATCGTCTTGGCATCGGCCGAATCCGTGCGGTACGAAAATGAAGCATGCTCCATCTCAACGAGAACGCCCTTGAGTACCTCGCATCCAAACCTAAACCTCATCACAGGGTCGATCTTTGGAGGCTCCAGCACCTCCATCTTCTTGAGCAGCTTGATCCGGCTCTGTGCCAGTGCAGACGTCTTTTTGTTGAAACGGAACCGATCAATGAAGCTCTGCAGGTGCTCCCGCTCGGCCTTCTGGTTGTCGTATGCACGGATCTGTCGGGCAATTGCACTGTCCCTCTGCTCCTTAAAGGCCGCATAGTTGCCCCTATAGACATCAATCTTCATGCCGGTCAGGTGGAGGACGTGGTCGACCGTGTTGTTGAGGAAGTTCCGGTCGTGCGACACAATCACAACGGTCTTCAGGTCCCTGATCTGGGCCTCCAGCCAGCTGATGGCCTTCAGGTCCAGGAAGTTGGTTGGCTCGTCAAGCAGCAGCAGGTCGGGGTTGGTGAACACGGCCTTGGCCAGCTGTGCCCGCATCCGCCACCCGCCACTCAGGCTCCTCAGTGTCTGGCCCTGCTGGTCCTTGCTGAACCCAAGGCTCTGCAGCACCTTTCCAGACTCTGCCCCAACAAAGTCGATCACCCGCTCGTCGCTGACATAGTCCTGCCTGATCATGTGGATCTTCAGCGACTTCGAGATCCCAAACCTCCGCTTTCTGATGGCCCGGAGCAGGGTGGTCTTCCCAATCCCGTTTCTCCCAACAAGCCCGTACTTGTTGTTGCGGACAAGCGTCACAGCACAGTCGTCGATGATCTGCTTGCCGTTGACAAACAGGTCCATGTCCATGTGTATGTCATCGTAGAAACAGCCCTCGTCGGTGCTCTCGCCGCTAGACGACTCCTCCTCCACAAAGACACTCTTGGACGGAATCTGGGACTGGGCACCCCTGGCATACGACTTGAGAGTGAACGGAGACTCAAGGGCGGTGAACTGATCCCTCTCGGCAAGCACAAAGCTCGCCACACCCACCTCCCGTGCCTCGTCCTCGCTATCAAACGGATATGCCGCCAGCCCCGCCAGATACTCTGCCTTGAGCTCGGGAATGCTGACCATTGGGGACAGGAAAAGTTTTCCACAAATCGGGCAGGCATAAAAACAAAAAGAACATGCTGGACAATAAAATTTGCCAGGGCTCAGGTGTTCAGCAGGCATCAGCCTGGAGAATGTTTTTAGCCCTGCGGATGTCGAACAGATCAGGCGCCAGAATAATCCTTAGCCCTTCGATAGTTCGGGGGTAAAAATTTTCGGGCCGTAAAACCAGGGAAGCACCCATCTGGCAGGAATGTTCGAGTGTGTCTACACCAGCCAGAAGAGCAAGAAGACAAGAAAGTGGTGCGGCGGGTTTGTGGAGAAGAGGGGAGCTTCTATCCGGCTGTTTGACGAAGACAGGAAAAACATTTATTCATGTGCATCCTTTACTGTTCTGGAGGACTCGAACATAGACACACCTGTGTACCTGATCTACACAGACTTCCTGGACGAGCTGGCAGGTGCAGATGCCACGGGGGTGAATCTGAATGGAGAGATGAGGGACAGGGGAGCCGTGATGGAGTGTGGTTCGAAGCAGCAGGGCAGCAGCCAGTGTCCCGAACCAGAGCTGAGCGATGGAAAGCATGACAGAGAAGCAGCGACGGACTGTGCTTCGAAGCGGCAAAAGCATGAACCGAAGCTAGAGGGAAGGTCGCAGCACAACATCCTGGGGCTGTTCAAGACTTCAGAGTGAAAGTAAAATAAAGCTTTTGGCCCGAAACGAATCTACTGCGCGCGAAAAGAAGCGTCAGCGACAGGACTCGAACCTGCGAACGATAAACGTACTAGTTTTCAAGACTAACGCCTTAACCACTCGGCCACGCTGACTAGGGTTTCTGTCTCATGGTTGGTAAGACTTTGGTGGTGGCAATGGATCTTAACATGTGTCTCCGCTGAATCTGGCCCATGGAAGACGTGAAAGCAGTGGTGGCTGTGCTTGTGAAAAGAGTGGAGGAGATTTTCCCGACGACGCCGAGCATCCAGCACACCGAGGCACCGTGTCCTCTGTACTATGTCAAGGATGTCCTGCACAGCTACACAGCAGCAACAGGCTGCTTGGTCTCTCTGGAAGTCTTTATGCTGGCATTGCGCGACAAGGAGGTTCCGCTGGAGGTCCACACATCCCATCACGACCAGGGCTGCTCTGTTGTGTGCCGTGCTGGCATCCAACTGCCCAGAGATGTGCTAGACGCGATCCTGGAGCATCCCCAAGTGCTGTCTGAGGCACCGAGCCTGCGCTCCAGCACCCGAGCAGCTGTGCCGCCAAAAAGACTATATGACGAGTCGAGTGAGTCCAGCAAGGAGCAGCTGCCCGGCATCTTCCGGAGTCCATACCTGCCCAACCCTTCCCGGGCCCCTGCTGGCACTGCACCGGCCCTCAAAGCCAAGATCGTCTCGTCATTCGGCCCAGGATCTGTAATTCCTGTGGACAGCTTCCACACAGCCTACTGCGCGGCAAATGGGGCCATGTTTGACTACAGAAGATCCCCTTGCCCCATCCCAAACCACCCGCACTCGAGTCTGTCCAAGTTCCTCCGATGCTACAGCGACACACTCGAGCTCCTGGAGCTGAAGAAGCTCTACATTGTTCTGAAGACCAAGGAGGCCTTGGACATAGGCAAGCGGCGACTGGCAAGCCATCTTGTCAAGCGGACCGACCCCACATTCGGGTGCCACATAGAGGCCCTGTGTGTGGGCCTGTTTCCCACAAGGGTGTGTCTCTCCCTCCCAGACTTTCTTGAGCTGTTCGGCCGTGTCTACCAAAATGCCCTATCGGTGCTTGTTGCCCCATCACATCCCCAGGACTTCCTGTGCAGCCTGGCAAGTCCCAACATCATCCTGGTCAAGAAGAGCGGTGCATATACGATTACACTTACACCATCACACCTGCCTGAATACCGTGACTGGGACAGTGCATCCCACCACAAGTCAGTAAGAGAGGCCGAGAGCGTTGCAATCCGCGGAGAACAGCAGAAGCCAGAGGCTGTCCTTCATCTCTGCTCCAGTGTCAAGAGTGAGAACGTGTTTCCGGACACCACGGTTCCTGGCAGCATAAGAGGCCTGATGGCAATGGCCGATCTGAATGTGCCGAGGCTTCTGCAGAAGAGGCAGGCCAGGCCTCCCGAGGACCTGGGGTACGGGGCAGTCTGGAGGTATCTTGAGCAGGGGATCAACTTCGACGGCAAGCGGCCATACTTTACCGTCCACCAATAAAGCTTTTGTGGGCCAAAAAGTGCTCCAGGCGAGACTCGAACTCGCGACTTTGGCATAACCTAGCCAATACTGCATAGCTTTTCAGCTTATAAGTACCACACTCTAACCGACTGAGTTACAGGAGCTTGGAACCTTGCACTTTTTCAATTTCACACAACACACGCAAATATGTCCAGAGGTTTTAATCAGTAAAGTCCCACTCGCCGAATATCTTCAGCATCCTCAGGCTGCGCTCGTTGATAAACCCATATGTCAGAGGAGAGTATGCACAGAACACACCGATGCACAGGAACACAAAGCCGGCGCATTTCCAAATGCCTACTTGTTTCAGCACAAAGCACATGTTCACTGTGGCCATGAACAGTGCTGGGAAGTAGTGATGGAGATACAGCACCCGGCCCACCATGTAGAATGGGACATAGTGGAACATCCATCCACCGGCTGCCAGAAACAGCAAGAACATATCTCTCTCCATCCTACTGTCCCCGCTTCTGCCCACTGTCCTCTCACGTGCATTGCAGGGCACTGCTTGCGCAGACGGTGTCCTCCTGACGAACTCAACCTCGCCGGCACGCCGCTTGGCCTTCACCAGTCGGGCAAGCAGCAGAACAGGCGAGACCACCAGACAGGCCGTGGTGGAGTACAGGATCAGCGGGTTCATGAACATGTAGAACTTGAATCCGTCGTGCCACTGGGACATCCGCAGCCCCTTCTTGAGAATGGGCCACTCATACGGCTTGGAGATGATCCGGTCGGGCTCCAGGTCCGGGTCCTGCACAAACGACTTGTTTGTCTCGAACATGACAGCCTGGTGCTCCACAAACCGGGAGAAGAAAGACGGCCGGAGCTCGTTGTATGTGGGGTTCTTTGGGCTGTCCGTGAAGAAGTTCTCCTCGACGTTCCACAGGCAGTCGCTGTCTTTCTCTGCCTTGCAGATGACCTCGCACTGGTCAAATCCCCACGAGGGATAGTTCTTTGGCGATGAGCTCAGATAGCATCCTGTGGCGTTGTTCTTCAGATAGAACCTTGTGTTGATGGCCTTTACGAGTGGCTCGTTTTTGACAGAGTCGCCGGAGACCTCGACCCTCCACACGGTGTGGCTGCCAATGGCCTCCCGGCTTGCAACAACCTTGAATCCATCAGAGAGATATGCCTCGTCCCCGGTGGCCTTGATGTATCCCTTGGTTTCGCTGTGGAGCAGGACAACCCTGTCTCCATCCTGCAAGAAATCCACGTTGGAGTCATCTGTGACCTTCTGGAAGTAAAAGTTGTTGTTTTTGTCCCGGTGGTTGTATGTCGAGACCTGGAAGTGCGTCCTTTCCACCGCCTTGCCGGTGGCTGCTGTGTCCTCGCTGGAGGCCGGCATATCGTCTGGATATGTGTGGAAGTGCGAGTGGAGATACCCGTGGGGAGACTTGATCGTGACCTGCTTCCCGTACGTGATGAACTTCTTCAGCCCGTTGAACGAGCTGTTGTTGAGGCTCAGCTGGAACTCGGATGACATAAACCCGTCGTCGGGCCCGCTGTTGTTGACCACCAGGAAGTGCAGGTAGAACAACCCCACGTATATGGCTGTCGGGACAGCAATCAGGTACAGTGCCCGCTTCAGAAAGTACTTGGCAAAGCTTGCCAGCCCCATGAATGCAAGCTTGGCATAGAGATCGAAGACAACGTAAACCCCCACCTGCAGCATCGTAAGGCACCCTATCCACTTGATAGACATCACACACCCCAGGCAGATGCCCAGGCAGAGCAGCACTCCGTCGCTGCCTGCTTCCTTTGGCCTCTGCCGGGTGACCTTCCTGGCTCTTTTGTGAAGCAGCACCAGGAAGTACAGTGTCCCCGCAGTAAACGACAGCAGGTGTGAGTCGAGGAGTATCAGTCTGTTGATGGAGACGGTCCCATTCTCAAACACAAACAACAAGGAGCACAGCAGGGCCCGCCGCAGCGAGAACCCGAGCTCACGCAGTATCATGAAGCCAAACAGGGGCGTGAATGATGCAACAAAGGCATGGAAGCGCCGCATGCCCTCAAAGTCGAAGGTTGTTGGATAGCTCTCCTTCGACGAGAAGTCGAATGCGCCCGACTGCCCAAACATCAGCCCGCTCAGGGCCGTAAGCATCTTCCCGAGAGGCGGGTGCACGTCGAAGTAGAATGTCCGGTCCAGGTATTTCTGGGAGAACTTCCCAAAGTGTGCCTCATCCCAGGTCACAAAGTTGCCCTTCTCGATCCTGTGCACCTTCACTGTGTACGAGAGACTGAGCACCAGCAGGTGCGGCATGATCTGTCTTATCCGCATGGGCTGGGCACCAAAGATGTTTTTGTCAATATGTTTGCGTCAAAATATTTACTGGCACCAACCAGCTGTTTGTTTGTTCCGGGGCGAGCAGCATGGCTACTGCTCCAAAGCAAACATGAAAGAGCCTGCCTAGACAGAACTAAAAATTTTCATCCTATGGCATGTCTCGTGCCGAGACAATGCGATGCGTTAGAATAGTGTGTTCTGGAGCATTGTGCATCCTGCGGATGTGTGGTGTGTTTTTGTTTGTATTTGTACATTGTCCTCTCACATGCCATGGGCATTGACAAAGTGTTTGTTGCCATCTGGGGTGCCTGGGGATGTTGTTATGTCTAGCCACATGCAACGGGTAGTATATGATGGCTGTGTCTTCAGGTGACAACTGCGGCCATATCCTCAGGAGCGCACCGGAACCCGTCCGAACTCCGAAGTTTAAGTCTGAGCGAGCCGGTCCAAGTACTGAGATGAGAGATCTCTCGGGAACGGCCGGTGCTGCAGTTTTTGCCGCAGACACGCACACAGAAAGCCCTGCCCATGGGCCCAGACGTCACACCGCAAGACAGGGTGATCTACAACTTTGCCTGTGCACCGTTCGGAGTCGGCGACGAGACATCTCTGGACATACTTACCAGGCTGCACAGGAAGTACCCGAGCTCTGCCAAGATCAGGAGGAGCCTGGCCAACAAGCTGAGGGAGGTAGGACAGTTCGAAGCCGCTGCCGAGGCATACTTCGCGCTCTTTGTGAAGAGCAGGAGATACGAGGATGCTGTGGGGCTGCTGGTGGCCAGCTTGGGGTCGTCAAGATTCGACCTGTACTTCCTTGGCATGAGGCTGCATCGCATGGTCGATCCCACAGGGACCACAGTCGCCGGCCTCGCAGTCCTCCACAAGGCAGTGGGCATTTTCGAGCAAAAGGTCTTCGAGGTGGACCACGAGCGATACATCAGGACAGAGTACCCGATAGATCCAGGGGCAGTGCCTGGCCCAGATTACTGCGACATATACCACAGCCGATATACGGCATGTATCCGTCTCATAGGCGAGAGGAGGCTGGCAGAAGCCTTTGGGGTGCTTATGACGATGTTCAAAACGAGATCGATCCACGAGACAATCGAGTTCCTGGTGCAGAACGAGCGGACAGAGCTGCTGTACTACCTGTCCCGGCAGTTCCTGTTCTTTGAGAAGTACCTTCGAGCCGCAGAGGCAGCCGTCAACAAAAAACTGGTGAATGTTTTCGGGCTTGTGCTCGAGAGTTGCTCCGAAAAGCAGGTGTCCGAGTTCTGCGAAATGCTCCGGCAGCGGCCCAAGCCACGCCCAATCTCCTGCCAGCACACTCTGGACTTCTAGGACTCGGCATCAATTAATTTATTGTTCCCAATTCACACTCCGGCTCTCCCCAGTTGTCAGAACCACCCCGTGCCTTCCAAAGTAGTCCCGCATGGCTTGTAGCAGGGTTCCGTTCCTTGTGCCCATCTTCAGACCGTTGAGCCACATCAGGCAGCCAGTGAGGAGAGGGCAATAGATGTCGTTGTCAACCGCATACCTGCAGAGCGTCTGCAGAGACGGGCCACACTCGCTGTAGATGCCAAGAAACTCTGGCGATGTCTCCAGAACATCTGCAGAGGAGATGGCCCTCATTGTTTCCAGGAATCTGCACCTCAAGATGCAGCCGCCCCTCCACACATCACACACCTGCTCGAGGGAATAGGGCCACCCGTGTGCTTCCCTATTTGACAGTAGAAGATTGAATCCCTGCACATATGCAACGGCCTTGCACAGATACACCGCCCGCTCCATGCACTCTGTGCTGGGGGCACTGCTGGCTGCTGCCCGGGTACCTCCCACCAGGCTGTTGAAGCGCACCCTCTTCTCCTTCTGGTGCGACACAAATCTTGCAAACACAGATGCAGCAATGGCCTCGACATCTGTGTTGGTGTCGACTCCCGAGTACACACACATCTTTCCTGTGCCCTTCTGCTCGGCCTTATCCAGGATCTGGTCGATCACATATCCCCCGCTGTCTGTCCCGGCAAGAATCTTTCCGCAGATCTCAACAAGATATCCCCCAAGCCGGCCGCTGCCCCAGTCCTCGAACATGTGCCTGGCGGCCAGGTTCGGGTCCTGTGGCTGGCTGCAGCAGACAACATTGTAGGCCTCCTGGAGCAGCTGCATCTCGCAGTACTCGATGCCGTTGTGCACGATCTTGACGAAGTGCCCAGCACCATTCTCGCCCATCCAGGCACAGCAGGGCTGCAGTCCGTACCTGGCACTAATGCTCTCAAGAACACCCCGGATCAGGCCATACACACTTTCTTTGCATCCAACCATCATGGACGGCCCATGCCTGGCCCCATATGCCCCTCCAGATATCCCGCAGCCCACAATATTGTATCGGTGCTCTGCGGCCCGTCTGATGGTGTCTCTGTGGCTGCTGTTGCCGCCGTCGATGACGATGTCTGAGTCGTCTAGCAGTGCATCGAGGCGGCACAGAAAGTGCTCTATGGCATCTCCTGCCTGGACCACCAAGAAGATCGTCCTGGGTCCGGGAAGTGCCTGGACAAAGCCCTCAAGAGTGTCGTATCCGACGATTCTGGGCGAAAGCGCCTCAATGTCCCTTGTTTTCTGCACGGTCCTGTTAAACACATGGACCCTGTATCCGTGGTCCACAAGGTTCAGGATGAGGTTCTTCCCCATCACGCCCAGGCCTATCACTGCCACATCCTTCATTAGGGGAATTCAGCACAGCCAACAACAAAAATTTACCGGGACCTTGCAGTTCGGACAGAAGACACGTTTCCGAGCAGAGGTGCCATAAAATTGTTTATTCACACCGTGAAGTACAGGATGGCCAGCGTCCTGAGGAACAGCAGCACCTCCAGCGTGCCCAGTTTGGATACCCCAGCGGCCCTGTCGTAGAAGACAATCGGCACCTCTCCTATCGAAAATCCCATCTTCTCCGCCCGGGCGAGCACCTCCATCTGGAACCCAAAGCCGCCGCACCTCACCAGCGGCAGGAGCTGCCTTAGGACGGAGGTCTTGTACAGCCTGAAGCTGCCTGTCAGGTCTGAGGCTCTCAGGCCGATGGTGTACCTCGCGAGGTTGTTGGCAACAGAGGACACAAACTTCCTTCTGAACGACCATCCGCACACCATGCCAGACTGGGCATACCGGGTGCCCGCAACAATGTCGAGGCTTTCAGAGACCGCAAGCCTGTACATTGAGGGAATGGCAGACGGGTCGTGCTGGAGGTCCGAGTCCAGAATAACCGTGTATCTGTGTCTGCAGTGCTCCAGCCCCGCAGCATAGGCACTTCCAAGCCCCATCTTCCTTGGCCTGTCAATAACAACAACATGGCTCATCCCGAGTCCCCGGACCAGCCTGGACGTGCCATCGGGGCTGTTGTCGTCCACGAGGATCACAGAATACGGCATGCCCATGCTGTCAAAGGTGTGCTTGAGCATTTCAAGCATGGGAACAATGTTTCCTGACTCGTTGTATGTGGGAAGGATCACGTTGAACATGTGAGAGGGGCACAGAAACATCGGGGCTCCAATGCCTCCTGACTCGCCGGATGTGGAAGACCGTGCATGCCTTCTGGACTGTGATTACGAATAAAATAGTTTTGCCCATCGCATGACCATCCTGAACATAGCAGAAAAGCCGTCGGTGGCGAAGTCAATAAGCAGGATTCTGAGCACGAGCTGCACAACCTCGAGGGGGATGCACAAGTACTGCCCAAACACCCATTTCGAGGCTGTGTTCCGGTCGCGCAGCACGCAGATGGTGTTCACCAGTGTTCTTGGCCACCTGTTTGAGCTGGGCTTCGAGCAGCAGGGGGCCCACTGGAGCGAGACAGACCCGAAGGAGCTGTTCGACAGCAGGATATTTAATAGAATCAACCCTGACCACCGGCTGGTTGCAGAAAACATCAAGAGGCTGGCCTCGACAGAAAGGATGGTTGTGATATGGACCGACTGCGACAGAGAGGGCGAGAACATTGCATCGCAGATCGAGTCCATAGTGGGGCCTGTGGAGGTAAGGAGAGCAAGGTTCAGCGCCATTTCGAGGACGGAGATCGAGAACGCCCTGGCCAACCTGACAGACATCAACTACAGCGAGGCGGCGGCTGTCGAGGCCAGGAAGGAGCTCGACCTGAGGATCGGGTCGGCATTTACCAGGCTCCAGACACTGTCCTACAACCGGGGGAATGTCCTCAGCTTTGGGCCATGCCAGATCCCGACCCTCAACTTTGTGGTGCAGCGGCACAACCAGATCCAGGACTTTGTTCCAGAGCGCCTCTACTCTCTGGAAAACACGGTGCATTCCAGAGCAGGTGGCCAGAAAAGCACATTTGCATGGAGGCGGCCCAGTGTCTTTGACAAAAACTGCGCAGTTCACTTCTACAACCTTATGTGCCAGGGCAGGGCTGTGGTGGCCAACAAGATCGTCAGCAAAAAGGAGAAGTGCCGGCCACTCCCCCTGCGCACCGTCGAGTTCCAGAAGGTCTGCTCGTCGTACTACAAGATGGATGGGCACAGGATCATGGAGGTGGCCGAGAAGCTGTACAACAGCGGATACATAAGCTACCCAAGGACAGAGACCGACTCCTTTCCCCGCAGCTTTGGCTTTGCGGCCATTGTGGACAAGCTGAAGAGCGATGTCAAGGTCGGGGAATATGCCTCTGGCCTTGCATTTAAGTTCCCGCGGTCAGGGCCCAACAATGACCAGGCACACTCGCCAATATATCCGCTGAAGAGCGGGTCCGATCTGCACGGGGACGAGAGGAAGATCTACGAGTTTGTGGCCAGGAGGTTCCTGGGGTGCATCAGCGAGAATGCACAGGGTGTCGAAACGGAATACACGATGGAGATATCGTTTGAGAAGGACGGGGAGCAGCGCACCGAGGAGTTTGTCTGTAGGGGCCTGCAAATCACTGCAAGGAACTACCTGGACATATATATCTACGACAAGTGGGAGTCGCACGAAGTTGGCGACTTTGCATGTGGGGAGGTTGTCGAGAACAATCTGGAGATCAAGGAGGGGAAGACGGCCAAGCCGGAGTATCTGTCGGAGAGCGAGCTGATCAGCCTTATGGACAAGAACGGGATAGGCACCGATGCGACCATCCACGAGCACATCCAGAAGATCCAGACCAGGGGATATGCAAAGAAGGAGAGGTTCCGGTTCAGGCCACTGAGCCTCGGAATCAACCTGATCCGGGCATACAACACGATAGGGCTGCCCATCAGCGAGCCCACACTCCGGAAGGAGCTGGAGAAGAATCTCCGGAGAGTGTGCCAGGGCGACAAGAACAAGGACGAGCTTGTTGCAGAGGAGATCCGTGGCCACAAGGAGATCTATGCGAGGCTGGCTGGGAACATCGGCACGTTCGTTGAGATTATGAATGCCTCTGTGGACGACAAGCCATCGCCTGGAGAAGATGGTGCCAGAGGTTTCTCGGCAACTACAGGGCCGAGCCCAAAAGGCAGGCCCTGCCATGCGAAAAGAGCTGGAAGTGACCCTGAGGTCATACCACGGGGTAACCATGGAGGATCAGGGTTTTCCATGCAGGACTATGCCAGGACCATCGAGACCGGGAGCCGTTCTCGCAAGAAGACAGACACAGAGGCCCCTGGACCGGCTAAACGGGCCCGGAGCAGCAGTGAGGTGGTGTCTGCTGTGCGCGGGAAGAGCGAGAATGCCTCCAATACCAGGCGAGGGGGTGTGCCTATCCGCTGTGACTGCCAGAAGGATGCCAAGCTCCTCGAGACCAAGAAGGGAGAGAACAGCGGGCGGATGTTCTATACCTGCCACAGCTTCCCCAAGAAGTGCGCCTTTTTCCAGTGGGAGGACGAGGATGGCACAAAGCACACTGATGGGAACATACTTTGCTTGTGCGGATACGAGCCGCAGAGAAAGCTCGCCAACACAGAGGCAAACAAGGGCCGGGAGTTTCTGTGCTGCAACAAGAGCTACAAGAAGTGCAAGTTCTTCAAGTGGGCTGATGAGTGATCGGCCTGCCCCTGGGGCGTCTGATTGGCCAGTCCATGCATAAAAGCACTGCATGGTTAAGGGGCATGACGAAGGAGACACCCGCCGACAATGCCAGGGTTATTGATAGCAAGGTACTGGAGCACTGCGATACCAGCGGCGAAATCAAGCCAGAGGCCGCAAAGCCGTACGTTGTGTACCTGAACGAAGACGAGGTGAAGGAGGCCGAGCTTGAGGCACGACGGCGACTAATTACCAAGACCCTGCTCTTTTCAATCGGGATCCTTTCGATACTCCTGAGCCTCTGCACGATCAAGCTGTACTGCGACTTGAGGTCGGCTGGGACCAAATAAATTGTATTGACATGCCTATTTTGTCAGCAGCCCCAAAATGGACGAGCTTGAGAAGATGCTCTTTGAGAAGTATGGAACAAGGACCATCCCGCCCGAGGAGGTCCAGGAGATCCTGAGAAGGGCAGGAAAGAGCGGACTCATCGAACAGAAGGATGTCCGGCCACAGCCGCCCATGGATGCCACCAGCCTGATGGAGCACATCTCCCACCTCAGGAGGCTGTTTCTCATCAATGACGGGTTTACCCTGAACTCCAGCGGGGACGACGACCGAGATGACTTCTACGAGGCTGTCCACACAGAAGATGGGCCAAAGGACAGTCCCCCGGCCGCCAGTCAGGAAGGGAACAGGAAGAAGATGGACAAGGTACTCGATGCATACTTTGAGTATGAGAAGATGAGGACACACTCCCCAGCCCCACAGAGAACGGCCATGCTGTTCGGCCTTGCCGTGGGATGCGTCTTTGTTCTGGCCTCTCTGTACACACCCGAGCCGTACTAGCTCTTCAATAAACCAGCTTGTTTTATGCATTACAGCTTTAGACAATAAGGTCAGTACAGTTTATTCAGCACTACCTTCGTATCTTCTTTGTGGTAAAGGTATCTCGTGGCAGCGTGTCGAGGGTGGCGCGCCCACCCTTGGACACACTACAGCCAATTATCCGCAGGAGAGACACAATCTTGTTCTGGGTCTCCCCAAACCTTGGTATTTGTCCGAGGTGGATCTCGAAGTCCGAGGCCATGAGAAGGACAATGTAGAACTTCACCAGCAGCCGATCCCGGGCGAGCTGCGGCAGCCGGCCCCTCACAAGGTCATCGCGGACCTCGCTGAAGAAAAACCTGAAGTCTCCCAGGGCCCTCTCCAAAACAACTCTGCCTGCCAGCAGCTTGTAGATGCAGTCGAGGGCTATCATCAGTGGCTTCTTGTTGGCGTCGTAGATGTTCTTCACGAAGTAGCACAGGCTCTCAACATCCACCGGGTGGTCCTCCTCCAGGCCCCTGAGCACGTCTTCCTTGAACATAAGGTGCATTGCGTAGACCTCCCTGGGGTTCTCTGCATCCTTGTTGAATGGCGGCAGCACCTGGTTCTCGATGTTAAACGTGATCGACTGCTTGGAGGCATATGTGATGACGTCTCGCTTCTGGAGCCGTTCCTTGCTGCGCTTGTTTCCGAAGTCGTTGATGAGGTTTGTGTAGGCATTCGTATCGTCCGACCTGGTCATGGTCGGCTTCTCAAACACAGTCTCCACGATGAAAAACTTGGCCGGTATGAGCGAGTCCCGGGACACCGTGGCAGACTCTGTACTCCTGACACAGAAGTACTGAACCGGGGAGTTGCATTCCACGGAACAGAACGTGAGATTGTCTACCTGGCTCTCAATCGCATCGAGGTTGTTCTTCCTCGAGACCTCGAATGGAGCATCGCTGCGGTAGTTCGAGACTATGAACATGGCGGTGCCGGACAGGAAAAATTTATTCCAAGCACGCAGCAGCTGCTGCGTGGCAGAGAAGGCCGGTGTTTGCTTATAAAATTTTGCTGTGGGTCCTAGGAGCCAAGCAAGGTGTCGCATAACATTAGCACGGCCAGGTTACAAAAGAGACCGTGACTCTAGCTATGCAGGGGTAAAATTTTGGGCCAGCAAAAGAAAGGCACTGGAGGCACGCACCTGTGTGCAGCCAAAATTTTGAAAATTTTTGTCCCGGAAAACAGCCCTGCAATGGCAAAGAGAACCAACCACACAAACAGGAACCAGAACAGAAAGGACCACAAGCACGGCATCAAGCGCCCTGCAAAGCACCGCCTCATCGACACCCCGGGCGTCAACATCAGGAGACTCCGAAACGCGTACTTCAGCAGACTGGGAGAGGCAAAAACTGAATAAATGCTATCTGGCCTGCTTTTTTCCTACTCTTTCTTGGCCTGCCCGCATGCTTGCGGACCACTTCAATTCTGTTTTGCTCCGACCCATGCCTCTGATCATCGAGTCATACGAGCACCAATACACGTGCATATCCTCCGTGCTATTCCCAGACAACACGTTTGAGTATCTTCCGGAGCCGTGCTCTGAGAACCCACAGGACTCTGGCCAGGACACAGAGCTGTATTGCTACACGCGTGCCGAGGATGACCCGCGACCCATCCGCTACTACTTCAACCGGATATACTACATCGAGGACGGAAAGATAGTCTGCGTCAACAAGACGGCACAGAAGATAAAGACGTACTGCCTGGCCACCGGAAAGCTGACGGACCTCTCTGCTGGCAGCAAGCGGGAGGGAGGAATGGACAAAAGCGAGTTTCTGCCACAGCTCGCGGCACAGAAGGGGGAGCTGGTCATCTTCCCCGACGAGGAGGAGGACGACTAGGCAGTGCCTGCGAAAATTTTGCCAAAATTTTCAGCCCATCCATGCACAAACTCCAACTCCCAGTGTACACACCAGAGGTCTACAAGAAGAACAGAGTGTTTAGACAGCCCAACGGATACTTCATGCATGTCAAGTGCAACGACTGCCAGGAGGAAACCATCTGCTACTCTCACAGCCAGACAGACATGAGGTGCAAGTGCTGCTCTGTCCTCATCCTCAAGTCCACAGGAGGAATGGCCAGGATTGTCAACAAGGCCCGGTCGAAGATTGCCGAGAGCATCTAGTAAACACCATTATCCCACATCTTGCTGCTTCTTTCTTATTCTTGTCTTCTTGCTATCTAGGCACCTAGAGGCGGTAAAAGAGCACAATTTAATCATCGTCCCAGTGGCCGGCTTTGGGCGGCCTGATGTCCAGCTGGTCCGCCTTGGCCACCAGATAATCGTCTATCTCAAGCACTGTTGCCAGGAACTCCAGCGAGTACCTGACGCACCTTGCTACGTCGTCCTCGAGCAGCCTCACAGGCTCTGTGCTCTTAAGCCCACTACACACTGCATCGGCCACTACGCCTTGCACCTTGTCGGCAGTCTTGCTGTGGCCCATGATGGCACGTACAACACGGCCGACAGAGGCATCTCCAGAAAACCTGGCCCGCCCACAGCCCCCGACACGGGGCTGGAGATTCTCCAGCACGGACAGGATCTTCCGCTCTGTCTCATCCAGCACCTCCCGGATCGAGCTCTTGAGCACAATCGTGTTTACGTTGCCGCTGCTCGCAACAACTCTCGTGAACGAGCGGCCGCCGTCCCTCACAACACCAATCTCCTCCACAAACCCCTTCATCTGGACAGGCCCGAGCGTATTGTAGATGCTTCCGCCGACCAGGTCGCAAAGCCGCTTCATGTCGTACTTGTTGAATATCCTCAGCACAAGAATGTTCCTCCTGTCGGCAAAATCCATGAACAGCTCGCTGACGTTTCCAGAAACAACCAGGACATTGACGTTGAGAGAGTCAACCAGCTTCCTGGCGGCCTCCGTCTCGCTTGCACTGAAGTTGAGGAGATCCTCGTGATTGCGGAGCATAACAGTGCCCTTCAGCTCGGTCCTGGTGATGTCAATGGGGCAGTTGAACAGCCCAACGGACGTGCTTGTGTGGCATGTGGTGGTGCCCTCTGGTGGCCGATCGATAAGCATTCCGTCGGCCCGATACGAGTCCTCAATCGACCCCGTCTGTATCTTGCATATTCTTATCTTCTCGGTGTCAAAGCCTCCGGTGGCCTCTATGCACGCCACAAGGAGGTCCGAGACATGGCTGTCACCCAGGATCTCCCTGATGTAGGACCTTGTGTCCTCGCCCATAATGCCTGTCTCCTCCGAAACCTCCAGTTTCTCCAGATGCTCTTCCAGCTTGGGGCCCCCGGAAACAGCTGCCAAAGCAATGTCCTTGAGAGAATCGCTGACCAGCTTGGGCTTGACCCCACTGTCCAGGAGGGTGCCAAGACGGTCGACAAGATTGCTGAGCAGCCCAAAAAGAAACTTGTCGCCTCTTCCCATCCTCCTGGTCCTTCCCAGGAACTCCAGGAGGATTTTCAGAATGGGATGGGGGAAGTTCAGATTCTCGTAGATGACTTGGGGAGAGGATGTGAGGATCAGCTTGTCCACAGGACTTAGAATCAGCTTGTGGTCCCTATGGAGCCCAAGAACTGTCCGCAGCCGGTGCAGGATGTTGATGTACTTTGTCTTCTCGTGGGCAACGTTGTTGAGAAGCCCCGACAGCTGGGTTCTACCGAAATCCATGGGATGCAAATTTGCAAGTAAAAAATATTCCAGCAGGCAGCACTCGCAGGGCCTGGCTACACGCCTGCTGGCTGGTGGACAGGCACCGCCACTACTCCTTCTCGTAGTCCTTGGACTTGAAGATCTTCCGGGCAACCTTGAGCTCCTCGTTTGTCACCAGGAGTGTCCTGACCCGGGAATACTTCTTTCTGTCCCTCTTGAGGAAGTACATGAGGTCCTCTGTCTTGGTCTTCCCCTTTATCTTTGCCATCGAGTGTGTTTTTGTGAGGAGGATGCTCAAGTACTCCATGAGATAGCCGTGCAGCACCTCGGCAGTGTCCATCCTCGGCGCATTCACGTCGCCAAAGCCATACATCATCTCCCGGACTTCCTTGAGGAAGGAGATCTTCTTGGTCTCTCGCATGGGGATGAGCAAAAGCAGATTTACAATGCTGCAAAAACAGGCCCGTTGGACAGGGAAGGCAAATTTACTTACTGGGCCGTGAGGAGGCCTGGGCCACTGTCTGCAGCGCTCTGGCTACTTGCTGACAGATATCTCCTTCCTCCAGTCCTCAAACACCTGCTCGAGGTTGTCCTCGGCCCACCTGATGGAGGTGAAGACATCAATGTTCCGCCGGTTCATCTCGTGCCGGCTCTTCCGCTCCTCCTTGGTCAGCTGCAGTGCCTGCTCGATGGCCACTGCTATTTCTTCCGTGTTGTTGGGGTTGTGGTCCACGCTGCCGCGGAGCGTGGCCAGCACGCCAGCATACTTGCTCAGCACAACCACACCCATGTTCTCGTCCTGGCACGCAACGTACTCAAAGGCCACCAGGTTCATGCCATCCATGACAGACGTGATCAGGACCATGTCGCTGACAGCATATATGGCACACAGCTCGCTGAAAGACACGCTGTTGAACAGGAAGTGGATCGGCGTGGACACTATATCCCCGATCTTGCCGTTCGTCTCTGTGACTATCTCGCCCATCTTGGAGACATAGGATGCGTACTCCCTCACATCGAGCCTGCTGGGGATGGCTATCTGGAGCAGCACCACGCTCGACCTCATCTCCGGGTTCCTCTCCAGGAACCGCTGGAAGCCCTTCATCTTGTGGGGCAGACCCTTGATGTAGTCTGTCCGGTCGACCCCGAGAATGATCTTCTTGCCCTCGAACCGCTTTCGGAACTCGGCCATCTTCTTCTGCGTCTCCGGCTCCTTCAGACAGCTCCTGAACATCTCCGGATCGATTCCGATGGGGATTGCCCCGATCTTCGCGTTGGTTGCGATGCCGGCCTCTCTGACCGCGTCTCTGAAGTTGATGGCATAGTCCGGCAGGTGGAACGACACCACATCGCTGGCGGCAACGCCTCTTAGCAGCTCGTCCTTGCACACCAGGGGGCCCAGGTTCGAGGGCTCTGTGAATGCAGTGTGCAGGAAAAACATGACCTTCAGCGTTGGGTTGGCCTTCTTCAGCAGCTCGGGGACAAGCATCAGGTGGTAGTCGTGCACCCAAATGATGTCGCTGTCCTCTGCCGTCTCCAGGATCCTGTCAGCAAATATCCTGTTGTACTCCTTGTAGGCCTCGTATTCGGGATAGGTGAAGCAGACATCGTCGGGGAAGGAGTGGATTGTTGGCCACAGAATGGCGTTGCAGAAGCCGTTGTAGCTCTTGTCGTTTATCTCTGGCGAAATAAAGACGGGAACTGAGGTGAACCTTTCCCAGCAGTCCCGCGTTATCTGCTGCTTGTTCTCCTCAGTCAGCTCCAGGCCACTGATGTTTCCCAGCCAGATGAAGTCTATGTGGGCAGACAGGCTTTCGATGCCGGTCACCAGCCCGCCAGATGTCTTCTTGTACTGGAATCCCTCAGGGGCCCTGGTTACTGTGATGGGCAGCCGGTTGCTGACAACTATTAATTTCATGCTCCCGCAAAACCTGTTTATTATAAATGGTGTGTGGGCGGCGACCAATGGGCTGGCGTTTCAGAATGCTGCCGCCCGATCCCAGACAAACAGCCACTGGCTGCACCTACAAACATCGATAAACTTTTTGTCCCCTATGATTTCCGACCTCGGAAGCTCCATAGGCTCTACCCTGCAGAACTTGTTTGCAAAGCCGGTGACCGACGAGGCAATAGAGAGCTCGCTGCGGGACGTGTGCAACATCCTTATCCGTGCAAACACGAACCCGAAGCTCATTGCCGGGCTGAGGCAGCAGATTAAGGAGCGGATTGCAGCAGAAAAGCTCGAGAGCAATGCCAACAAGGCCAAGATGGTGCACAATGCATTCTTTGACTCGCTGGTCCGGTTCCTGGATCCAGGGACCAAGCCCTATGTTCTCCAGAGGGGACGGAGCAACGTGGTTGTGTTTGTTGGGCTCCAAGGATGCGGCAAGACCACGTCCATCTGCAAGTATGCAAATTTTTACAAGAGAGAGGGATTCAAGGTGGGGATTGTCTGTGCCGACACATTCAGGGCTGGGGCGTTTGACCAGGTGCGGCAGAATGCCCTGAAGATAAATGTCCCGTACTTTGGCTCGTCCGATCCCGACCCGGTCAAGGTTGCCAGAGAGGGCGTGGCCAAGTTCCGGAAGAGCGATTTTGAGCTCATCCTGGTGGACACAAGTGGCAGGCACACACAGGAAGAGGCGCTGTTCTCTGAGATGAAGAGCCTTGTGGATGCCGTCAGCCCGGATAACATAGTGTTTGTCATGGACGCGGGCATAGGACAGTCTGCAGAGGACCAAGCCCTAGGCTTCCGGAATGCTGTGAAGATGGGCGGAATAATCCTCACGAAGGTGGACGGGGCCTCGAAGGCCGGTGGGGCCCTGAGCTCTGTTGCTGCCACTCGCTGCCCAATCGAGTTTGTCGGCACCGGAGAGGGAATGAATGATCTCGACAGATTCGATGCCAAGCGTTTTGTGTCCAAGATGCTGGGCATGGGGGACCTGGAGGGCCTCATAGACAAGATCTCCTCGATCGACATCGACCAGGCGGACGTGGTGGAGAGACTGAGCACCGGGAAGTTCCGGCTGATCGACTTCAGAAACATCTACTCGCAGATCATGTCGCTGGGCCCCATTTCCAAGATGCTGGAGATGGTGCCAGGCATGAACAAGCTCCCCATTCCCGACGAGGCCAAGTTTGCATCAATAATGTATGTGTTTGACTCCATGACAAGGGAGGAACTGGAGTCCAACGGGGACGTGTTTGCCAAGCAGCCCAGGCGAGTGGAGAGGGTTGCGCGGGGAAGCGGAACATCCAAGGAGCTTGTTTCTGAGGCTCTTGGCAACTTCCGCCAGCTCAGCGGCATGATGAAGAAGCTCATGACCAATCCCATGTTTGCACAGATGCTCAGCGGCGAGATGGCGCCCCAGGACAAGAAGAAGATCTTGGCCAGGGCCAAGGGAAAGGTCCCGCCTGCTCTGCTCGACTACATGGACTCTCTTAACTAAACCCGATATTTCTAGTGCTTTCTGCCGAAGTGTATTTATTGCTTTCCCCGCCGTATGACTCTGTAAATTGCCTCGAAGTGGTCGGCAGCCTCCTGGGCACAGCAGATCACCTCGGCCATGCTCTCCCTTATGTTCTCGATGAGCATTAGGTTGCTCTTCTTCCTCTTGACGAGCTCCTTCAGGCACATCTTCAGGCGAGGATTCTCCTCCACAAGGAATCTGTCGATCAGGCCCTCAACCACAAGGGACTCGCGCCTGATGTACTCCAGTAGGAAGAAGGACTGCTTCCTGAGCTGGGCACACTTCAGGGGAGCAATGCACTCGTCCCTGTTGCAGAACTCGTAGAAGTCGAAGGGCTCGTGCTGGTACTTTCTGGCAAACACGCTGTCCTTGGAGAAATCGGGAGTGTACACAGAGCCGCTCTTAATGGCGGAAATCTTTCTGAAGAACTGCTCGCTGATCATGTACTGGTCCTCTGGCCGCAGCTTGTGGTCGATCACAGAGTCTATGCGCCTCCATAGCCTCATTCTGTCGGGGCCATCCTCGGTGCCCTTTGCCACATCGCTCGTAGACGAGTCCATGGGCAGGAATTAGATTTTTCTGAAGGCTCCCACACCCAAGCGGTGCCCGGCACAGCCAAGGGCCCTCGTCTGCTTCTCAGTGGCCATATCCTCTCTTGCCCACTGCTGGCGGATGCCATTCTGCACCTTCATGGCTTGAAGAGTAAACATTGAAAGGTAGTATGCCAGCGAAAGAACAAACACAGCAGGCACACGAAAACACAGTGTCGATGGCACGTACGGGATGTCGAAAATGAAGCCAAGGTGGATAAGAAGGGCAGCCCCAGACACAATCAGGATTGTGAGGAGAGAGTTGAATCTCCGAACTGCTCGGAAGTTCTCAAGCATGCTGCAGATGGGTGCCATGGCAGCAGCCTGATGAGCATCCACCCAGGAGCAAATACACAGCCGGCCTGATAAGAGATTACACTTACTTCTTTCTCCTGGGAACAGTCATGCAGCTCCGCATCGTGTCCACCAGCTCAGACTGCTCCTGCAAGGCGCGTTCGGCCTGCTTGAGCTTCAGAGCCAGCAGATTGACCTCGCTCAAAAGCCGCACAGACTCCTCCCTGTTTTCTCTTGGCACCTCGAGGATCTTGACCTGCTCTGCATACTTGCACCTGCAGCCAATCAGGTTCTTTCGCTCGGAGGCCCGGAAGCTGTCCTTGTCTACAACAAACGTGCTGACAACATTCTGCCTCTCAACAACCTCCACCGGTACAGGGGTGCGGGGCCCGCTGTCGGGCGCTCCGGCTGCATTCAGTGCAAGGGCATCGTCAAGGAGCCCAGACAGCCTGGAAATCTCGAGCTCCTTGGCGCTCAGCTGTTTGTTCAGCGACAGCACCTCCTGGTTCAGGCTCTCGATCTTGCTGGCAAATGTTCTGGACATGATCTCCATCTTTGAGTCGTCGGCCCCGAGTCTGTTCTTCTCGATCAGGCCCTTCAAAACCAACACGTTCCTGCAGACCTCCTGCTCTCTTTCCTGCAGCTCAGCATACTTTCTGTTGTATTTCTCACAGATATCGACCATCTCCTCCTCTCTCTGGTTGAAGCCAAGCTCGAGCTTAGAAATGTGGTCCCTGAGCTCCTCGATGACAAGAAGGCTGGAGCTGCTGTTGACCATCGCAGCATCAAGCTCATTCTTGAGCACACTGTTTGCCTTCACGAGGCTGGCCAGCTCGGCCCTGATAACCGCGTTGCTCTCCTCGTGGCATTTCAGGGCAGACACCTCGCACTCCAGGGACGCCACCTGCTTCGAAACATCGCCAATCCTGCCAATATACTCAGCGATTGCCCTATCCTTGGACTCGAGAATCTCAAAGTACTTTCCCTGGAAGGTATCAGCCATCGCGCCCAGGGCACTGCGGAGCCGATCAAGGTCGTCCTTGGCCCTTCGAAGGCCAGAGTCCACAAGGCACGAGAGCTGGCTCTCGCCCTCCAGCTGGCTGTTGCGGGCCTCCAGCTCTTCCACACGGAGCCTCATTTCCCGCACCAGGTTCTCGTTCCTGGCATTGCAGTTCTCAAGCTCTATCACTCGCCCATCCAGCTGCTTTCGGAGGGCCTTCTCGCTCTCAAGCAGCTTGTTGACCTTCTCAAACGCAATGTCGTCAGACCCCTCGGAGCTCAGACTGTTGTACAGGTCGGCCTTGAGGCGGGAATTCTCGGACTCCAGCTTCTGGATCTCGTGCTGCAGCGCCTTCTTGGCCTGGTTGAACTCCGTCTCGCTCTTGAAAAGGTCGTCCAGCCGGCTCTGCATGAGCCTCAGATTCTCATTGTATAGCTCCTCCTTGTCTTCCATAAGCACCTTGCTGAGGCACTCCTCATTGGCAAGCTTCTGCTTCAGAGCCTTTATCTGCCTCTCCAGTGTGTCCACAGTCTCCTGGCTGCCATCCTTGATCCTGCTGTACTCCTCAAGCGTCGACTCCAGGGCCTGGACCTGCTCCCTGAGAGAAGCATTGGCACCATCAAGCGACGCACTCCTCATTCGGTGGTACTCCAAATCCTGCTTGAGGTTCATGATGTGCTTGGCAGCCTCCTGCCCCGCAATCACCCCCTTACGCACCTCGCTCTGGAGGCCCTCGTTCTCATACTGCATCCCACTGATCTCCTCCCGCAACTTGCTGATGTAGCCCTCCTGTGACCGAAGCTTCTCCTCAAGGCCCGCCAGGCTTTTGCACAGCGACAGGTTCTCGGCCCGTGCCTCAGCAAGCCGGTCAGAAAGCTCCCGGCTCATGCTATCAGATGCGCTGGCCCTCTCAGACTCGGCCGCAAGGCTCTCCTGCAGCTCCCTCAGCTCGTCCTCCTTGGCCTTCAGCACAGTGCTGAGATTGCCGCCCTTCTTGGTGAGTCCCGCAATCGTGTCCTCCTTGCTCTGCAGACTCGCAGTCAGCTGCCCAATGTTCTCCACAAGCTCGTCGATCCTGTGCTTGTGGTTGTCCTCCTTCGCTACACACTGCTCAATCTTGGCCTGCAGACCAGAAACCAGCTTCTCCTTGGCATCCAGCCCGGCGGACAGGTCGCGGTTATCACGGCGGAGGGCTGCCAACAGATCCTCCTTCTCGGCAAGAGCACCCCGGCTCAGCTCGTTGGCACGCTTCAGCTCCTCAAACACATTCCTCATGTCCACAAGCTCGGCCTCGATTGCCTTCTTCTCGCCCCGCTCCTTCTCAACGAGCGCGACGTATCCCCTGATCTGCTCCTCTTTTTCCCGGACATGCTCCTCGTTCTTCTTCACCTCAAGCAGGGGCTTAATGCGGACAAACAGTGACCACCAGTGCCACCTCAGAAACTCCACAGACTTCCGGGCATTGCTCTGCAGAAGCACAATGGCCCTGAGCCGCTCCTGCTCAAGATTGAACGTCCTTGCGGCTAGCTTCGCACGCACCAGCGACTGCACGGTCCTGGCCAGGGCTGCCACCTGCTTCTCCCGGGCATCCTCGATGTCCGCAAGGATGCCTTGCCTGAAAAACACCATGGTCGTCCCAAGGCGATAGTCGCTGGCCTGAAACACTCCGCTACCACCCCCGCACATGCTGCCCAAGATGACTTCGGCAAGCTTCTTCGGAATAAGCGCCTCCAGCTCGTCGGCTGCGCTCCCCACAAAGATGGAGTAGCGGTCATTGAACTCTTGAAACGGCAGCCGGCTGGGATAGCCAAGCCGCGAAATCCGTATCCCCTCCAAGACCCCATTGCATCTCAGCTGGTCGAGCACAAGCCCCCTGTTGAACTCGTCGCTGCTCTTGCTCAGATTTGGGAGAATGCACCTGACAAAGTGCGGCTGCGTGGCCCTCAGCAGGTCCATCAGCCTCTTCAGGTTCTCGCGGTGCGCCTGGCTGACTGTCCGGAAGATGCCCTTCTTCAGCACAGCACTGGCTGCGTGGCCACTGCACTGGGCCGAAACCAGACTGTGCAGCGACTCCGAATGGACATCCTTGTTCTTGCCCAGCCAGTCCTGGACCTCGTACTCCACATATCCCGCATAGTGCTTGAGCCTGAAGGACGGCCGGAACGGATTCCTCTCGATCCCCTTGACCGTCTTGAGCTTGCTCAGCAGAGTCTCGTCGGTGGCACAGGGCATCACACACTCCTCGTCCAGGTACGAGAGTATCCCAATCGGGTTGCTGCTCTCGATGGTGGTGATGGTTGGCTCCAGGTCCAGCCCAAAGTCGATGAAGTTCCAGTCGATGTGCTCGCTCCGGTACAGCTCCTGCTCAAGGATAAACATGTGGTGGTTGAAGAACTGCTGGAGCTTCTCGTTTGTGTAGTTGATGCACAGCTGCTCGAACGAGTTTCTCTCGAATATCTCAAACCCGGCAATGTCCAGCACCCCAATGAATGAGTCGCTGTG
The DNA here is from genome assembly GCA_029168905.1 of Artemia sp. Kazakhstan ARC1039. NCBI lineage: Eukaryota > Metazoa > Arthropoda > Branchiopoda > Anostraca > Artemiidae > Artemia > Artemia sp. Kazakhstan ARC1039. The sequence continues at coordinate 96,316 of JAQQPU010000164.1, read as the reverse complement.
GGACTTGTCGAGGATGGAGTTGATGTCGAGGACAAGGCTGTCAAACAGCGACTCGTATAGAAGCTTCATCAGCCCCTCCACTACCCTGAGCGACTGCTCGCGCGTCCGGTACTGCGTGACAATCTCGGCCCCCGCCTTGATCGACGGGTGCATGACCTCCTTGATAAAGTCGGTAACAGAGATCCCGAGCAACCCACAGGCCGTCTCGGCATCTTCCTGGTTCCTAATGCTGACTACGTCATTGCTTTCTACAAAGTCAATGTTGCTCAGGTGTAGGATTGCTGCAATGGTCCTGTAGTACCGCATCGTGTCGCTGATTCCCATCCGGTCAAAGTATCCGTTGAGCCTCTCAAACTCCTTCTGGTCGTCGACTCCCCGGATCTCAAAGCACGAGCCCCTCAGGCACTTGTAGTCCCCGGGGTTCCCAGAGAGCGACAGCGACTTCAGAAGCGACGGGGATGCGCCCCTGAGGAGATAGTAGAAGATGTGGTACGACCGCTCCTCAGGGCCCTGGCTGGTGACCCGCGACTTCTCCAGGAGGTACTTCTCGATGCGTGCCCCACAGATGGCCCCGCCCCGGAACTTCAGCTGGATGAACTTGCCAAACCTGGAGCTGTTGTCGTTCTTGACGGTCTTCGCATTTCCAAAGGCCTCCAGCATGGGGTTGGCACAGACAAGGAGAGAGTCAATGGATGTCTGGCTGCCAATCGAGCCGTTGGCTGCATAGGCAAGAAACTCGATGACTCGCTTGGTGTTCTCTGTCTTTCCCGCACCACTTTCTCCGGTAATAAGGATCGACTGGTCCCTCCTATTGGAAAGCATGCACCTGTAGGCCTCATTGGCAACAGAGAAGATGTGGGGCTGGCCCTCTCTCGGACGCATCATCATGACGCTTTTCTTCAGCTCATCCGAATAGATGTTTATGTGCCTGTAGGGATTGAGGGATATGAGGAACAGCCCGGAGTATGTGTAGATCAGAGACTCGCTGTATCGCTTCCGGAGATTGTGTAGGACACTCGGCTCGTTCAGGTGCGAGAGGCATGCCAGATCGTCGACCTTGTCAAACTTCTGCGGATTCATTTTGAACACCCTGGTGTTCTCGAAGGTTTCCAGAACGTTGGACTGGGCAGTGACGTGCGTGGTCGTCTCCTCAACAACGTAGGCTGGCTTGAAAAGCTCCTTCTTGCAGGGTACCCAGATCCACTTCTTCACCTCGGAGTCGTGGATGTCTGCTTTCAAAGGATCCTCTCTCATAAGGGTACAAACTGCAGGAAAATAAAACAGAGAGTTTTGGAGAGAAGAAGCACCAGAGGACGACATGCTGGAGCGCCTCCCATGAGTTACCGCTGTCTCCATGTTGCTGGGCATGGCCTGGAGAGCACCCACTGATTTTTAATTTGAGTTAAAAAAAGAAATGATGGAGGATTATTTTTTCCGGCAGTCAAGTGTGTTTATTCCGTGCAGGCAGAGCAGCAACCTCGTCAGCAGTGCTATCGGCTCCAGCCAGATGACCGCTTCTGCTCAGCAGCCTCATCCGGGCCACGAAGATGGCCTCGGGCCCAGTGGTTATTGCAGCACCATGGCCCTGGGCACGTCGCAGGGAGCTGCATCTCAAAGCAAATTGCTCGGCCTCGCTTTCCCTGTAGAACTGCAGAGTAAAGACGCGGGTGGCAGCCTGCACCTGCACCTCCCGTTCTTGCACCAAAACGCTGCTCGTGCCAATACACACTCTGTCCAACATAATGATTGTCGTCATGTGCTCCTCCCACAACAGAAGCCGCACCTCGACAGCGCTCCCGTCAACAAACGCCTCGATAGTCCTGGATGCTGTGCCATAAATGGACACCAGGTCACCGGGAGTGTCGATGAAGATGGGCTGGGAGTATTTCACAATGTCCACCCCGCAATAGGACTGTCTGTCGTCCTGGTGCTCTGTTCTTCTGCTGTACCTGAAAACCTTCCACCCTGTGAGCATTGGAGCGCATAAACAGACACAGCCTTCAATGGCCCGTGGTGCCAGACAGCCCGGTGGAAAGTGCACAGATAGGACCTCAGAATACTGTGTGCTTGGGTTCGCTTTGATGCCGACAGCCAGCACTAACTGTAGAATATTTTATTTGTTTGAGTACTTCTCCTTGAAAACACTCTTTTTGAGGCTAGCACTCAAGAACTTGTAGTTGTTTTGCACAACCAATGCGTCGCCAGCATGCCTGGCCACTCCGTGGATTATAGCCCCAATCTCGTGTGTAGCAAGCTTGGAGTCCTTGATGAACAGCAGCCGGTCGTTGGCCAGGATGTTCCTCCCGCTGCAGTGCAAGATGTTTTGGACAGAGCAGTCGTTCTTGGACTTTTTTCCAGGGCTCTCACTCTCCCTGGTAAGGAGAATGGGGCTGGCCAGCTGGGCGTCCTCGATAATGCTCTGGAACACTCTGCCGCCGTCCTCGGTGATGATCTCAATGCTGCCCACAGTCCCGTCGTCTCGTGCGGTGTGCGAGGCCGCAGTCACAGCACCCCTAAGGGCCATCTGAGAAAACGAGGTCTCGGCAATGCTGTACATCTGGCCCAGCATGGGGAGAACCACAACGGCATCGTTAGCCTCTACAAGCTCCCGGTAATCCTCGTACCCGAGCTCGGACTGCCCAAAGTTTTCCAGATCAAAAACAACCACCGTCTTGCTCAGCTCCTGGATGACCAGCTTCCTGCTGTTGAACACGATCCTCTTTGATGGCCCAAACACCCTCAGCTTCTCGATGTGGAGGCGGGACCCCCGGAAAAGGCTGTAGAGGGCCGTTTCCTTTGTGGTGGAAAATGCCACAAACCTCTGGTCGAAGCTCACCGCGGCCGCCAGGATTTTGCCCAGTGCCTTGATGTTCAGGAAGTGCTTGAAAATGGTCTGCTTCTGGTTGATCTTCTCGAGCACCAGCTCGTTGATCTTGAACGAGATAAACTCGTTGTAGGGGTTTTCGTGCTCGACAATGTCCTTGCATCGGTCCTCGATGCAGTAGAGGTCCAGGCTCCTGTCAAACGCCGTGAAAAAGTAGTCCCTCGACTCCCCGACAGACAGCGAGGTATCAAACACCCTTCTGAACGTGTACTGATCCTGCCCAACCGTGCTGACCACCACCACACAGTCCTCGCCCGACGACACAACTCTGTCGTTGTCGGAGCACATGCAAAGCACCTCGGTGAGATGGGGATCTCCCTGGTAGGCCTTCAGAAGCCTGTTCTTCGACAGATCCACACAGACCAGTCTCGAGTCCACGCCAGAAACATGGATCCTGCCCCCGGCCACCGCAAGGGCATTGAGAGGGTGCTCCCTGATCTGGATCTTGTCCATCACGATCTCGGAAATCGGGTTGATCAGATAGACACTTCCGTTCTCTCCCGTCACCACAAACGAGCTGGCATCGTATGCAGCAATCCCGGTGGGCCTTGTTTTGAGCTCAATCTCCGTGACGGTTTTCCCGTTCAAGAACACTCGCATCCACCCATCAAATGTCCCGACAAGAACATAGGGCCCAGAAGACAGCAGTGAGGCCACCTGGCTCCTCAGCATGCAAATAGAGGTTCCTTTCCCGCCTCTGTACAGAAACAGCTCGTTTCTCGTGGTGGTGTAGAAGAATGTTCTCTCGGCGAAGGCAATGCTGTGGAACTCCACCGCAATGTTGGATGCACCAAGGTCCAGGATCATCTTCTCCAGGGTCGAAATGTCATAGACAACCACCCGCCCGCAGGCTGCCAGCGCTATCACCGTGTTCAGGTCGACAAAAAACGACTGCACAATTTCCAGATAGAGATCCAGAAACAGGTACCGTTTGAGTGTCTGCGAATCAACGAGCTCGACTGTCCCGTTCCTCCTAAACACCACAATGGTGGAGTTGTTGGAGCACATCGATGTCACTGGGGACGGGAGGTAGTTCTGCGGCCTAAACACATGGGCAAGCATGGGGATGCAGGAAAAATTTTATAAAATTTTACAGATGGACTGCCAAGAGGCACTACCTGGCTCTCTCTGCTACATCACCTGCCCCAATGTCCTCATGTAGTTCACCCCGTGGATATACCGGTGGTAGACCGAGGGATGGTCGGCCAGGGGAAACCAGGGCGGATAGAACAGAATGAACCCTGCATTGAGTGTCCTTGCACGTCGCTGCTCATCGACAAGAAGGCTCCTAATGCCGTCACAGGTCCCAGAGTGCCCAATGGAGAACTCGTCAGCCTGGAACTCCGTCAGCTGCTTAAAGCACATCAGTGCAAAGAACAGAGCATGGTCGAGGAGGATGGCGCCAGACAGCACGCGGTAGACTTCCAGGATGGTGTCATCACTGGGACATGGTCTTCTCAGCTGCACAGCAATAAACATGGCTGTTGCAACTTGAATTAACACCAGCACAAGCTGTATTTTTAGCGAATGCATGTGGTGTATGTGGCCGTATTCGTGGAACAAAATGAACCGGACGACGTCCTCTACGCCATCCAGGCGATGCGGACTGAGGCAGACCATGCTGCCAAACAGTGTCTGGAAGCTGAAGTCCCCGACCGACTCAAAGAAGGGAAAAAACCTCTGGGGAAGCATGTGCGAGACAAACACGCTGCTTGCATCAAAGCTGTGCCTTGTGGCCAGCGACTCAAAGATGGCATCAATATTGTAGCCCAGGTTCTTTGTGCCATATTCGGTGTACGGGATCAGCGGTGCCGACAGAAAGGGGTTTGAAAGGCCCTGGATGACTACGATACTGGCTACAAAGCACTTTGCTGCAAGCAGCAGAGCAATCCTGCCCCCGAGGCATTTCCAGAGCAGGGCCATGGCAGCAGTAAAGACAGCACAGACTGCAAGTGTGGTCAGGGGCCTGGAAAATATGGAGAAGTGGGCAAGGTTTTCCCAGAAGTCTGGGAGGGAGGTCGCCATCAACACTTCAAAGTGGAAGTTCTGCACCAGAGAGGTCGGATATGTGGGTTCTGGACTGTCTTTTTGCCGCAGGTACAGTGCCTCACAGCCCACAACAAAGCCATGAAGAAGAACAGATCTTAGTATGCGGTTAATTGAGTTGAAGTCCATGCACGTCTCGAAGGCTGTGTGCTCGCCATTATCCATTACCAGAGAGATTGTCTCTGGGCTTAGCAGCTTCATGTAGACCAAGTAATACGCCACAATGGCCACATGTACCATGACTGAGAGAATAAAACTGTTTTTTGATCTGCACCGTCCCAGATATCTGTAGAGAGGGGGCATAGTGCTACGAGGGGAAGGATTCTTCCCTGGGCTGTCGTGGTGTGACATGTGGGGCCAGGAGAGGCAGCGACAACATCTGCCAGTAGGCTTTAAAGGAGACAGGGGCACCAGAACAGATTCCAGGACGGTTTCCGCACCGATCTCCGATGGTGCAATGGTCCGCATATCAGCCTGTCACGCTGGGGATCCGAGTTCAATTCTCGGTCGGAGAGCTTCGTTTTTGCACCCGCAGACAAGTAGACAGAAACACATTTATTGCAGGGATGCAATCTTCCTGCTCCTCAGGTCCTTGGAGAGATTTTCCTGCTTCTTCAGGAATAGTGCCTCGCTAAACACCTTCGGGACCTTCGCTGTGCCGACAGCCTCACTGGCCAGGAGCTTCTTGGCCTCCAGGAAAACACTGTCCTTGGCCCCGACCTTGAGGGCATCGGCCTCGTTCTCGATGATGGTCTTCTCAATCACAAGCTCCTCCTCTATCTCCTTGTGCTTCCGGAAGTAGCTGTCGCTGACAACACGCTCGTCATAGAGCTCTGCAATGACATCGCTGTCCTTCGAGTACTTCTCGACATTTTTCAGCGTGGACTTGGCTGCAAGAACAAGCTGCCGGAGCTGCCTTGGAACAGGCTCGGCAAACATCTCGTAGTAGCTCTCCAAGGCCTTGTTGGCAATTTCCTCGGACGGCGCCCTCCTTCTTCTGGTCGCCACGGCTCCCACGAGCAGGACCACAGACAGCACCAAAGACACAACAACAATCATCAGGGGTTGCCCCAACCCTGCTTAAATATCCAGGATGCCACCACAACACATATGGAAAATGTTTTATTTCGTTTACAAGTAGAGGGAGTTGGCAAAGACAATGTCTCTCTTGATCAGGAAGATCCCCTGGCCAAACAAGTTGACCAGCTCATTGTTTCCTATCACGGCTGCAGCGCTGGAGAGCTGCCTCAACAGCTCCTCGAGCCGCTTGAATGTCCGTATGATGCTGCCCTCAAATGCAGATGTACTCTCGCAGATCTCCACAAACGTGCGCCCGCCCATCCACATCTTGACCACATCCATGAGCTCGTACGAAAACTTCTGCAGATACTCCTCTTGCTGAACCTCTATCCCGCACGCATTCATCACACCGCACACCCTCTCCGTGGCTGCAACAAGCAGGCCGAAGGCCTTGTCGTTCTCCTCGCTCAGGACCACAGTGTCACTGCTGCGCTCCTCGCACACCAGGCAGCTGAGCAGGGCAACCATCTCGACCAGCGGGAGATCAGGGAATGCCGAGTTGAAGATCATCTCGGTAATCACAAGCTCGTCGCTGGCACTGATCTCAGAGGCCATCTTGCCCTTGATCAGCACAGACGTGTCATCGATGTACTCGAGCCGTCTTAGCACATCGGTCATCTTCTTGCACTCTTCCATGTGGTAGATCTCCTTGAGCTTCTTCAGATACTCAATCTTCTCATGGAGGCGGGACTCCTCGACGAGATAGCGGAGGTGCTCAACAGCCTTGTCCAGCACCGGCCGCCCAGACGGCGCGTACACACATTCGACCAGGCAGGCGCGGGAGGGATTCTTGCAGAACAGACACGAGACCAGATCAATGCGCGGCTCCAGCTGCCGGATCGACCGCTCAGTATCCGAGATCCTGCTGTCCATCGCATCGACATACTCCAGCGGTCTGAACTTCTTGCTGAAGACCTTGATGTCGATCTTGCACTTTATGTCATAGACACAGGACGTGTACTCCAGGGGGTAGGTCCTGAGCTCGATGTCCTTGTTTGTAAGGACGTAGACAGCCACCGTGTCGTCCTTGACCTCCTTCACGATTGCATTCTTGACCACCAGCAGCGAGCCCCTGTTCGGAATCATCAGATCGACAACCCTGCCCCTGGAGGAGATTTGCTCCCTGTACGTCGCAGCAAGGGCCCGGTTCCTGAGCACATACAGCTCCTCACGGGCAATCAGCAGCCTGGAGAGCTCGGTCTCCTCGGCTGGCTCGACATCCATGATCTTGCTTTCCTGCTCGAGGGCATTTTTGTATGCCTGGAAGTGGAAAAAGCTCCGGCTTAGGACATACATGGGGTCAAGCCCCTCCACCCGCAGCAGGTTCAGCACCATGTTGTACGTGAGACGGAACGCGCTGTACAGCTTGTCGGAGTTGGACGAAAAGATTGTCTTGACCTGCGAGACAGTCAGCTCCTCGGTCAGAATGCTGATCACCTGCCCCATGGCATCGAGCCCACGCCGGCCAGCCCGTCCGCTCATCTGGATAAACTCCCCGGACGTCAAGAGCCTTCTGGTCGTGCCGTCGAACTTCCTGAGCGAGGTGAAGATGACGGTCTTGGCAGGCATGTTCAACCCAATCGAGAATGTCTCGGTGGAAAACAGGATCTTCAGCAGCGACTCCTGGAACAGGATCTCAACGATCTCGCGTATGATGGGCAGCAGCCCAGAATGATGGATCCCAACACCCCTCTGTAGGAGCGGCAGCATCTTCTCGATGATGGGGATGTTCCGGTCCTCCTGCCGCAGCGACGAAATGGCGTTGTCGAAAATCGTCTTCACCATGTCCTTCTCCTCCTGCACAAGAAAGTCCTTCCTGACCTTCATGGCATAGGTCTCGCACTCCTTCCTGCTGAAAGAAAACACAACAGCCGGCACATTCACCTTTTCAAGAAGCTGCGGAAGGATCCTGTCAAGATCCTTCTTCGAGGGCACGTTCCGCATGGACTCGTTGAATGCCTTGAGGTGGAACTTCCTGTCCTGGATCAGGTAGATCCCGTCGGTCTGGAAGTGGTGTATAAGCGGAATCACCCTCTTTTCCGTGTACACGACATGCACCACCTGCTGCTGCGTATAGCATATCCACTCGGCAAACTCAAGGGCATTTGGGATGGTTGCGCTGAGAAACACCATCCGCACATGCTTGGGCACAAGAATGATGGTTTCCTCCCAGACCACCCCTCGCTCCCTGTCCCGCATGTAGTGGATCTCGTCGAATATGATCCAGTGCACCTCCCGGATAACCTCGGATCCCCTGTAAAGCATGTTCCGGAGAATCTCTGTGGTCATCACCAGGCAGGATGCCTCGGGATTGATTGTCACGTCGCCCGTCATCAGCCCCACGTCACCAAACTCTTCCTGCAGCTCCCGATACTTCTGGTTGCTCAGGGCCTTGATCGGGCTGGTGTACACCACCCTCTGGGTGTTTCGGATCGACTGGGCAATGGCATACTCGGCCACAACGGTCTTGCCACAGGACGTGTGTGCGCTCACCAGCACAGACTCGTCCCGCTCAATGCTGGCCAGTGACACCTTCTGGAACGTGTCCAGCTCAAACTTGTACTGCTTTGCATCGCATTTTGGCACCCGGACAATGTCGGTGTAGGCGGAGCCATACGGGACAACAGCCTCGTGGCGCGTCCCATCAACAAAGAACTCATCCATCACCTCGGTCCGCGGCTGCTCTCTGATGAACTTCTGGGGTATTTTCAGTTTCCTGTCATCCTCGAAGATGTCGTAGTACGAGTCGCCCATTTCTGGGCCTCAATTTTCCGCACTCAAAATTTTCGTGGGCATTACGGTTCTTGTAGTCGCCATGCCCAGTAGCCACACAGCACCCCTCTTCTTGCCGCCCAGCATCGGCATGCCAGGGCTCCTGTTGGCACCCTGATCAGGCGGCAGCCACCCGACCAGGATGATGAGACCCTCGAAAAATTTCCCCCACCATGCACGAGCTTGTACTCGAGGACGTTTCGCTGAATATCAACGATGTCCAGATTGCACACAGGATTAGCATGAGGGTACAGGGGCTGTGTGCCCTGCAGATTTCGCCCGACGCCGGCATCCTGAGAGAGATCCACTTGCTATTCACAAAAACACACATGTACGCCACCAACCAGATCAAGGTGGAGGGGAATGTCTACTTCGATGGACATGCCTTGCCTGCAAGCAAGATCCACTGCTTACTGAACCAGGGAATAATATTCGAGAGTAACGACAGTGTGAGGGGAGTCCTGACCATGCTGAACGCGGACAATGCAGAGGGTCTCATTACTGGGCTGGAGATCACGTTTCCAAACAAGCGCATGAGCCACCTGAGCGTCCAGGAGTCAAAAATCTTTGAGGTGGCTGTCAACCTGGCCACAGATGCTCGGGTGGTGTTCATCAAGAACTTCAATGTCTCGTCAGAGCTCAGGAGAGCGTGTCTGAGCCTCCTCCGGGAGTATGTCTCAAGTAGGAAGATGGTGTGTCTGATAGAGACAGATTACACCGATGCATTTTATAGTGCCGTGTACATCTCTGGAGCCGGCATAGCCTCTCTGGACAAGCCCGAGTGCGGTGCCTTCTTCCAGAGGCTGCGGCTCTCGGTGTTCGACATAGAGCCATCCAGCAGAGAGACTCCCACTCCTCGCCGGATCGCCCCAAGGTGCAGCGGGGTGTATGACCACAGGAAACTGTTTCTGAGATACAAGACCGAGAACCTGGTAGACCTCAAGCACCGCAGCATGCCATTCCTCCGTAGGCTGTGCACATACGACCTCTACCGGATCCACTTGGTGCATGCGTTCCGCATGGGCTTCAGGAAGTACGAGGCCATCTTCCAGAGACAGGAACGCGGCACCAGCACCATGAAAAGTATCAGCCCCTGCATCTTCAGCATCATAGTCGTCAGGGTACTCCAGGAAGTGCGGAGGGCCGACTGGGTGCCCCATGTCCCAGACCTGGCCGGCTGCCTGGCTGCATTTCTTCTGGATCCCAAAAGAGAGCTTGTCTCCCTTGCGCTCTGCCTTGCCAAGACCCTCTATATCCGGGAGTGTACGGCCACTCGGTTGCTGGACATGGCCAAGCACATGTTCAGGGGAGAGTACTCGATCCTTGAGTACCGGCTCATATCGGCACCGGTGTGTCTGTGCATCTTCTACCAGTACTCCTCCATCTTCGAAGAGGACTCGCAGGCCCTGAACTACTACATGAACATCATGATGACACCCGGGACCTACGTCGCGTCTGTCTTCATATACATGTTCTTCACCCACATGATCACATTCAGCATCCTTGGATATCTGTTCAACATCGAGTTCATGTCCATGAATGTGCTGTGCTCGTTCTTCACCAACCTGGTCTACTGCCCATTCATGGGGACAAGGCTCCGCTCCGCCATCATTGCATTCTGTCTGGCCACATTTGTGGTCGGGCTGGTTCAGGAGGCCCCAAGGAACATCCTGGAGGACCTGTTCAAGCTGCTGTGCCCAGTCTTTCCCTCTGCAAGCTTCATCGGCATGTGCAAGGACACCGGCACGGCTTCCCAGGGATTCTACTACCTGGTACTCTACTGCATCGCATCCTACATAATCTGCTGTTACAAAATATCCGAGAAATAGCCCTCCCGGCCAAAAACCAGCAAAACAGCTAAACAATGTATTAAATAAATGTTATGTTCTCCTCAGACTTGACAGGCTTGATGGCTCTGCAACTCCTCAGGCACAGGCTCTTGAACTTGCTCTTCTGTGCCAGGCCCTCGAGGACAATGCACTCGTTGACATCGAGGAGCGGGACAAAGTGCAGCAGAACAGTATCGAGCAGCTCCGGTCGCTTCACGAGCCGCTTCATGGGCCCAAGGAGGTAGCGCTCTTGCCCAGTCTTGGCCGCCTTGCCAATGCGGGCAGCAATAGGCCTGGCCAGCTGGTACCACCTTTTCTCGCCATCAACGAAGTCAAAAAATCCCAGCGCCATGTGCTTTATGTTCTTTGTGCTCTCTATAAAGTGCCGGAGCTGCTCCTCGGAGCAGTGCCTGAACAAAAGCGCGGCATGCTCCACAAACACGCCCAGAGACACCAGCTTGAACAGGTGAAGGCAGGACTCCTGGTCTTCAAAATAGAAGTTGGACGAAATAAGGCCGTGGAGCCGGTCAAAGACAATCTTGGAGGCAGAGGGCACGTCGACAGCCTTGGAGACGGGGAGAGCCGTGGCTGCCGGGTAGAAAAATGCTAGGAAGTCAACAAGCTCCAAATAACATTCAGGCTTACTGGCAGCAGCCACAGACTCCGGGTCTTTTATGGCCACGGCATCGGTATCCAGGTTTTCCCTGTTCTCGGAGCCCACGAGGTGGTCCTCTGCACTGTCCGAAAACCGCAGATGGTCGATCCAGTCGAAGTCCCCTCTGTAAATTGCCCACACAGCGGCATAGCACTTCAGAATCGGTGGCGCATCTGCTGCGACGCAACTTGAGATATCAAAGCTCCTTATGACCGAGACAGGATACTGTATCCTGAGCTTCAAAACAAACTCCTCTACCTGGATGGGAAAGTCGTCTTCCAGCTTCTTGAGCAGCTGCACAAAGGCATCGATGCAGTAGGACCCCATGGAGGAGACCTCATGGGTGCCTCCAGCAAAAACGGTGTTGCAAATAAGATTGAGCAGCTCTAGTGTGTGTACAGGGTGTTCCCGGAGGGATGTGAGGCATAGAAGGGACTGGATGACTCTCTTTACATTCTCCTTGCTATCTTTGATGGTCTCGAACAGCACAGCAAAGCTCTGGGGGGATATACCCGACGGAATCTCCCTCAGCACATCGAGGAAACACAGATGCCCGCACTCGCAGCAGACCGAGTATTTCTTGGCGAATTCCACTATGTTCAGGACAAACGAGTTGACATCCCTGTCGTCCAACTGCAGGTTCCTGAAGATTCGCGGGTCCGACTGCTTTATCGTCTCGTGCAGGGCTGGAAGGTCCCAGATTGCTTCGGGGCAGATCAGCTCCAGAGCCTGCTTCTTGTGCCCACCCACGCTCTCATCCAGCCCAATGACCCGCAGGATCTGCTCGCTAGTAAAGAGGCTCTGCTTTCTCACGTATATCGCCAGAATGGTTTTGCAGCAGTCTCTCCGCAGATTGGCATTGCAGTCTGCCTCAGAGATCTCTATGAGCCTGGCCTTGTATTTTTCCAGGAACTCCAGAATGTCCTGCCGTCCCGTGCTGGTTCTTCTGCTCCGGGCATCGTCCTTTAGCTTGGCGATGCAGACAAATGCCCGGATTGCCCTGCGCCGAACCGTGTCATTTCTGTCGTTCAGGGCCCATCCAATGTACTTGAGAAACTCTGTTTTTCTGAGCGCCTCGCACTCAACAGCCCACTCGGAAATAAACTGCACACACATGCTGCGGATGGCGGGGTCAACGTCCCGGAACCGGACAACAAAGACCGTGTTGTACAGCGCCTCTATCGCATCGCAGTTCGATGCCCCTTTGCACATGGCCTTGATCTTCGAGAAAACGAGGAAGGTGGATGCATATCGATGGGCCCGGACCCTGGACTGTGTCAGCTCCAGCAGGTTTTCTATGCAAAAGTTGTCCAGCCCCAGAAACACCACCTGGAGCTTCCTGAGGAGGGCATGCGGTGTAACCTTGATTAGCTCGGCAATCTCTGCCGTGCAGTCATCCTTGCTGCCAAGCTCCTCGATGATCTTCTGGGGAGTCAGGGTCTCAAGTGGCGAGCTCCCGCCGAGCATCGGGGCACCTCTAGCTCCAGTCCGCTCTTCCATGTGGGCGTTTTGGCAAAAAAATTTTAAAATAACCAAATAGAGTTATATTAGCCTTATCTTGGCCAGGACAGGCATTCTAGAGACAGCATGCTCTGGTTGTGTACATGTGTGCCGATCGGTCGCGCCCGGGATATTTCTGGGGACAAAAAAGGTGGGCTCCAGTGCTCGCCATGTATGGGGCTCGGACATCCTGCACCATGCATTTTGCAAAATATTTTAGTCTGCCCATGGAGGAGTTTATTGGCAAGGAGTTGAGGGTAGACACTTCCAAGGGGATGTTTGAGGGAGTGATGTGTGTGTTCGACAAGGAAAATGGTGTGATGACCATACAGAATGCTACAGGAAAGCACGAGCTGTGCTTCGATGACGTTGTCAGTGTGAGCCTTGCAGAGACCAGCAGCCAGGCAGGGCCAAGGCCCCTGAAGGAGGCTGACATGTACGCGCTGTTCTACGAGGCCTTCAATGTCTATGGCCCATTTGAGGACCACTTTGTCTTCGCTGTCGCCGCGTCGCTCAAGAAGTTCCTGAGAGATTTCTCGGCCTCCTCGATCAAGATCATAGTTGGGTCCGACGATGTCTTTGGACGCATTGGGCTGTGCTTTGCCAGGCTGGCGCTTGGGAGGGCCGAAAGCGTGTCTGTGGAGCTGCGATGCGATCTTAATGAGCTCAAGAGCCTGCAGTACAAGAATGCCTTTGAGAACTCCGGGGGATGCTTTGACTCTGCTGCCGGGGCATTTTCGCTGGTGCTATTTGCCTGCAACAGAAACAGCAGCTTCGAGATAGACGGGATCTCCCCTGCTCAGACAATTGTGCTGGACATCCCACAGTCTCTTCCGTTCACCAACTTCACTGGAGTCGGGCTTGGGTTTATCCCCGAGCACAACGCAGTGTGCAACAAGTCGTACTATATTCTGGACGTTGGCTTTGGACAGCAGCTGTGCCAGAAGTACGGGGTCCCACACACATACAGAAACAGCTTGGTCAAGATGGACACAACCAGGTGAGGCAATAAAGAGGCTGCAGACTTTTGTTGCAGGACAAATTTTTGAAAATTTTTCATCCCTATGCACTTCAAGCTCATCTTCGAGGGGAACGCAGAAATCGGGGCCTACGTAAAGCTGACGAACAAGTACATTCTGGTTGGGAGGTCGCAGTCGCCGAATGTGATCAACTTCTTTCGGGAGAACTTTGACTGCCCCGTGGTCGAGACGACGATAAATACCATCCGGACGGTTGGTTCCCAGTGTGTCGGAAATAGTAACGGGTTGATACTTCCTGACACGTGCACAGACCAGGAGCTCCAGCACATTCGAAATTCGCTACCTCCATCAATCAAGGTGGCGCGGATGGTCGAGAAGTTCAATGCCCTGGGGAACGTTGCCATCTGCAATGACTACGGGTGCCTGGTGCACCCAGAGGTGGATGACGAGAACCTGGCGATCATCGAGGATGTCCTCGGGGTGCCTGTGTTCAAGCACATGATTGGGGGCGAGCCTCTCGTGGGGACCTTTGCTGTTCTGACCAACCAGGGAATGCTTACGTGCCCGAACATCACCGAGGTTGAGATGAAGGAGCTGTCGGAGCTGCTCAAGGTGCAGGTGATTGCCGGCACAGTCAACTCTGGGTCCAATGCTGTGGGGAGTGGGCTTGTGGCCAACGACTACGTCTGTATTGCCGGCACAAAGTGTACCAACGTCGAGATCAAGGTGGCCGAGACAGTATTCAATCTGGGTTCTGAGAACATTTCTGAAATGGCGGCCATCGACGAGATTGTCGTATAGCAAATTTAGACTTCTGGACCAATAAACTTTTCCACTATCGTGTTCTGGATTCAAACAACTTCTCTTGTCCAAGACACCCCATGGACAGGTATGTGCTGGGAGACACGGATGGAGGAGATATCTCCAAGAGAGCCGTGCTGTTTGTCACAGATAGGATAGACCAGGCAGTCGAGGCCATTCCCCAGGCCTGGCGAAGGAACATGGCCAGTGCGGCGGAGCTGCTCACAGCAGGTGTTGCCCTGTGCATACCCTTTTTGTACGCGCTTGGAAACTCTGAAAGCAGCTTCTTGGAAAGGGACACTCTCTAGGCAGGGTGGCTACACAGAGGCATGAACTTCACGCGTGCTGTTTTATTGCTTCCCAAATATCTACCCATGTTTTCTTTCCTCAAAAAACTCGACCAGAACATTGACTATGTGGGACAGGAGTTTTCCTTGAAGCTCATGTATCTCATCCTGATAGCAGGATACACGGTCTCCCTCGCGGTCGGCCTCTTCAAAAAGGACCTGACATACACCCTTGTCCTGGGCATTGGGACCGTCGTGTTCGGCTTCATAGTCACTGTTCCCTCCTGGCCCTACTTCAGACAGCACCCCCTAACATTCAAAAAGGCAAAGCGGGAGTGACTGCCCGGCCCTAAATAAATACTCAGTTTTTAAGCTGCTAGGAGATGGGGCTGCCCACCAGGCATGCATGGCTGTTATTACCAAAAGACGATTTAATTAGAACAGTCCCTTGAACCTCTTGCCCTTTGGCCTGACTAGCTGCCTGGCCAGCACGTACTTCGCATATGCGATGCCAAAGGTGCATATTGGCATGAGGACAAGCCAGTTGAGGGTGCGCCTGATTCTCTTGGCCTCTTTGATGTTTGCGGCCTGGATGTTCCTTGCATAGTAGTTTTCGTTTCCAAGAGCCTCCACAGCCCCCTGCAGCGAGTTCAGGAGGTTCCGCAGCTCCGAGATGTCCTCGTTGGTTTTGGCCATCTTCTTGACACTTAGCGAGGAGATGGAGAACTTGATCTCGTTCGATCCCCGGTTATACAGCTGGATGATGTATGTTCCTGGTGTTTCCAGCTTCTCGGTGACGTTTCTAACCAGCGGCAGCTCGAAGGAATCGAGGTCTGCGCTCTCCTCTGTCGACGGAGCCGCTGGCTCCGACTCTTCTCCGGACGAATCCTTGGTAAGGTCCCTCGCCAGGTGCTTGTTGCTGCTCTTTGCAAGATGCGGAGGGAAAATTCTGTAGAACACGTCCTGCTCCTGGGAGAGGAGGCCGAGGGATATGTTTACGTACTGGTCGTCGCTAGCCATGACCTCGTAAAATGTCGACATCTGCTTGGGCGCAAGTGTTTTCAGGATATTGGAGCACCTAAGCAGGCCCAGGAGGACAAACAGAAACATGGGGTCTGGAAAAAGCATATCAGAAGATGGGCGTGGTTTGTTTTTGCGAGCCAGGAGCACCGGAGATGGCAGCACATGTGATGCGGCGTAGCTGTCACGTGTATCCAGAGAGACCTACCACCCTCTGTTTGGATGCGATACGGCCAAGGGACAGACACAATGCTTAGAACTCTGGATATGGAGGCTAAAAATTTTGTGCCCCATGTTTTATCTACTGGAAACGGCTGCGGGAGTGGCGCTGTTCAAGAAGAGCGAGGCCATGTCCTTCGTTTCCAAGTACACATACGGGTCTAGCAGCGAGGCTGTCGAGGCTTCAGAGGCCATGAACAGGGGAGAGGTTCCACAGAGCATTGCCGATTTCCTGTCTAGGAGCCTGCCCAAGGCGTCTCGGCTCAATGTCCAGAACCCCGAGATTTGTGGGGCTCTGAGCCAGGTGCTGGATGTGGATTCTACAAGTGTTCCTGATGGTGAGTTCAGGAAACTGCGGAAGAATGCCTTCAAGTGGTTTGGGGTCCCGAAGGATGTCTTTGGTGCATTGGTCCTGAGGATGGCCCACAAGCTTGTGGAGGGCCGGCAAGATGACCTGGTAATGATAGACATACTCAACTCTATCGAGGAAATGGACACAAGCATCAACAACCGGATCATGAGGACACGGGAGTGGTATTCGCTCCACTTTCCCGAGCTCAATGCGGTTGCAGACAACCTTACGTATCTCAGATATCTCCTGGAAATCCGAAACAGGTCGGACTTCTGCAGGTCTCCTGCTCCCAGCAGCATCCCCGAGGACATTGTCTACAAGGCAAACAACAGTATGGGGACCGACATCGCCCCAGGGGACATCGAGAAGATAGTTGAGAATGTCCAGAGCATTCTGCATGACATTGAGTACAGGAACGAGAGGTGTGTTTTGCTGAGGGAGCGCTGCATGAGAGGATGCCCAAACCTGTTCCATCTGGTGGGCGAAGGCCTCGCTGCCAGACTTGTCAGGAAGGCCGGGTCCGTTTCCCAGCTCGCCCAGTGCCCATCGTCGACAATCCAGATCTTTGGGGCCGAAAAAGCCTTCAATGAGGCCATCAAGGCCAAGTCGAGCACCCCAAAATATGGGATGATTTTTGGGTCATCGCTACTGTCTGGGGTGTCTGACGAGAACAAGGGCAAGGTGGCACGAGTGCTGGCCAACAAGATAGCACTGTGCTCTAAGGTTGATGCAGCCGGCGAGGAGGCATCTGGGGAGTATGGGCTGGCAATGAGACGAAAGGTTGAGAGCTTTGCAGAAGCAACTGGGGATAGGCACAAGGCGAGCACTAGGGAGTCAAAGCAGAGCAAGAGAAAGATTATCACCTTCAAGGAATATGAAGTATCCAGAGATTCTGTAAAGAGGCCTCGGCCTGCCTAGAGGAGATCCACAAACAATAAATACCTTTGGCCGCATGAGTGCATAGGAGATTTTTTGGGTGCTGGTGAATTCTCGCGATGCCCACCACTTCTAGTGACAGGATCAGTAAATATACCTCCTTTGTTCCAAAGCGAGGATGCCAAAGGCTTGCTGAGCAAAGCAGGGAAAAAAGCTATCCGCGGCATGAGCAAGCTTATGGCTCCAAACAGTTTATTTAAAGTGCCCGGACATAAATACAATCCTGTTCTTGTACTTCAGTGTCTCGAAAAGGCAGTTTGAATAGTCAAATGCCTTGTTCGGCTTTGTACCAGCAAGGTTCTCCATTGCCATGGCAAGCAGGCTCTCCACAACTTGGTTTGCCGACAGCACCAGGCTTTTCTCGTACTCCTTTATCGACTGCTCAAAATCATCTACAAGGTGGCAGAGGTATCCCCGCGAGGCATGGTAGGCCCCGTCCTTCTTGCAGCACTCAAGAACCGCCTTCGAATCATCGAACCTCCCAATGAAGAGCAAGCAAAACACCTTCAAGGGATTCTCGACGTTGTAGCGCTTGATGTACTTCATGGCCTCTTCGTACTCCTCGTTGTATATTAGGCAGTAGATAAACCCGTGGACCACATACACAGCCTCCTGGCTGCACTCGAGATTGGGCTTGATTTTTTTGGCAGTGCACAGGCTGCTGTCGCTGTGCTCTATGATGTCGAGGCAATTCTTGTAGTAGTACTTTGTCTTGGAAAGGTTGTTCATAAGCTGATATTCGTGGGCGAGATAGTACGAGGGTAGAAACGACGAGCTCATGATGGAGTATGCGGCATTCAGAATGCGGACAGCGGATTCGGTTTCTTTCAAAAGGGAATGCGAAACACCGGCATACAGATACCCCATCCCATACTCCCTGTTGATCTCGAAGGATTTGTAGAAGCACCTCAGAGACTCTTTGTATCGGCCTTTGTAAAGGTAGTACAGCCCGAGGGAGGAATAGATAAATTCGCATTCGGGAAAAAGCTCGGAGTTCCTTGTGCTTATTCTGAATAGCTCTGCAAAGCTGTTTGGCCTTATAGATCCCAGGCGCTCCGGGCCTCCTTGGTATCCGGGGACAGGATCCGCTCTGCAGCCCAAACCTTGTGCCTGGCACGACAAAGACATCGAGAAAAGCACCAGAGGACACACAACATTCTCAGCACCAAGGCGAGTGTTTATCAGAAGAACCAGGACACTTCTCAGTTCTGGGTGCTCAACCTGCTGGACATAGGAGGCCATTTCATGGCGGTTGCACAGCGATTCCTTGTAGAGGTAGAGAAGTGGCTCAGCATTGGTCTTGTCTGCACTGAATGAGTCGATGAGCAGCTTCTTCCTCAGATTCTCTCGCTTGAAGAGTGCACCATAGAACAGCTCTAGCGACTGTCTGCTGACGGGGCTGAAGCTGGGAAGCTCCACGCTCTCCAGCGAGTCTTTCGGACACTCAAACCCCGACTTGATATAAATGAGCTTTATTTCGTGGTAGCGAAGAAGGTCTGGATAGGCCTCTATGATGTTCTGGACCTTTCTGTAGAACCCCAGGCCGTGAAGGCACTTGAGTATGATGTAGAGTGTCTGTGTAGAAGGTGACGACAGCAAATGCTGCCCAATGCACAGGGCACTCCAGTACAGTTCCTGGCACATGTAGGAGTATGCGAGTTCAACAAGCCCTTGCATGGGTAGGACTCTGCACCTACCAAAAAACTTGTCTACCCCCACAATGTCGAAGACGTACACAAGAAAAAAGACCAGGGGTCAGATACAGAAGGAGCTGAATGAAGTAGAGAGGAAGAAGGCTGAGCTCGCGGAGGAAGAGATAATAGAGGCTGCAAAATGGGAGGAGGGTTCAAGAGGCATAACCTCCCACGACTTGAAGAAGGAAAAGGAGCTGGAGAAGCTGCAGCACAAGCTCCACCTCAAAGAGCTGTATGAAAAGGAAATGGAGGATCCAAAAACGCCTCAATAGAGGAAGTCGCCATTCTTCTTAATCCCAAGGGGTACATCATGACCTGGTTGTCCATCACGAAAGAAGAAAATGGGCTGGCCCCTGTCTCTTTGGCCTTGTTCTGCAACCCAAATAAACCCCGTTGGACAATTTCTTTATTACGTCTATATAATGGCCTCGTAGCTTATTACCTCAATCTCGTTGTTCTTGTGAACCTTTACATAGCATCCAAGAGCCTCCTCAACAACCGCAGAGTATGCTTTGTGGTTGTGTTTGAACGTCAGTGTGCTAGTTTTCGGGTCGAACTGCAGCTCGGAGATTTTCTCAGAGGAGAAATTTGGTGTTGACAAAATTATCTTCATCGCAGGGTATGCAACAGGCACCTCATAACACGCAGACATCCCACTACAGACCATAGAATATGATCTCGTAGAATACAAATGATACCCCTCCAACGCCAAGGAACACAAGCGCACGCGACTTTGGAGTGAGGTGCTCCAGGAACGGGTACAGGTAGTTTTCCTCGAGGAAGATCAACATCTCGCTGACGCAATAGTAAGCTACCAAAAAGGCTCCGAGGAACATCCTCTGCGCATGTGTCTTCGGTAGCGGCTCACTCCACCACTCAATTCCGAGCAGAATGAGTGGGAACAAGTGCTTAGGGAACTCGTATAGCACAGGCCACACCCCAGGCCCACCGTTTGTCCGAATGACAAGCTTGAGGTTCACCACAAACAGGGTCCAGAAGACCAGAGCAACAACTATCTCCAGGGCCACTGCCGTCGGGACGACAAACTGGTACATGGCCCTAAATGCCGGGTGCACGTCCTGCAGGTACCCTGCAGCAATCCCAAGCACTGTGTACAGCATTGCAATGTTGGAGAAGAACAGAAACTCGTTCTTTGAGTATGGAAGCCTGTGTTCCTTGGCTTTGAAGTTGTTTGAGAGCGGCTCGAACGTGTACAGCGCCATCCCTGCCAGCAACAGCCTCAGGACAGTCAGCATAACAGCATTCCTTGAGACTGCCAAGCTTAGCTTGCTTGTCAGAACCATGATGAGGGTACCAAATAAATAATCGAATGCTTATCACACAAATAGTCTGAAGCACACATTGGAAGCAAGATGCGCACAGAGAAATCGGTTTATTTTCACGAGTGGTCTTAAATGTCTGTAAAAAATGCCTCCACGCACCCATCTGCATCAACTTCTGCCGTTTCGTTCTTGTGCAGTGTGTCCTCGATGATGCTTTTGGCCTTGTGGAGCTTGCAGAATACCACGGGCATAAGGCTGGGCGAGTCGCTCATAGTATTTAGGTTCCATTGAATGGGTGATGACTGCCTTCCGACTGTCGAACACAGAGCATCCTTGTTTTTTCTAAGCTGCATGAGCGCATTATTCAGCGTGTCAAGATACTCCTGACTGAACTTCCTGACTATTTCCTTCCTCAGGAAACACAGATCCACGAAGGCATCATTGAGCCTCTCGACCGAGGAAACAAGTGTAGGCTCGAGTGGGGAGCTCTTCTTGATGGTGTTTTTGTGCAGGAGAAGAGACAGGCTGTTCAGGAGCTTGTGCATCTCCTTGTTGCTTGGCGGGCTCGCACACTTTATCTGGTTTATGATGTGGTGGATGTCGAAGGCCTCGATCTTCATAGGGCCTGTTTTTTTGGGGAACAAAAATGCCAATGCACCCACTGGGGCGTGCAGTCGCACGGGAATCCTGTTGGTTCACTTACCGCGCCAAAAACCCGCAAAATTTTTGTCCCATGAGAGACCAAGAAATCGTGAGCTACTTGAACTCTATCGACTTCTCGCTTGCTAGCGACAGCTCGGTTGTGTCAAACATATACAAAGAAATAGCGCCCCACAGCTCCAGTCTTGCCACCGATCCCTTTGCATCAGCAAGTCTGGAAAAGCTCATTTTTCTATCGCGGCCTCCCCATCTCATATACTTCCTGGAATCTCTCGGCAACAAAGTCATCTACAAGAAGCTGGGCTCCAGGATCATAGAGGCCGTGTTCAAGAGGCTCTTTGAGTGTCTCTACATTGACAGGGAGTTTTTCTATCTCCAGGATGCCCTTGACTTTGTGTCTCCAGGCGACTGCATCACGTGCCACAATGCAACACATGCTCTGAGACACGGGCTGATGCTGCTGTCGGGCAAGCGGATCGAGAGGCTCAATGTCCAGAAGTATAGCATGCCAGATGCCCCTGCAGATGGGCTTTCCAGCGCGGGCGGTGCGGATGCTTCTGGCCGCGAAAGCAACTCTTCCTATTCGGCAAGAAAGCTGCAGGAGTACAAGGCCGTTCTCCGGGACAAAATGGAGCAGATTGTCACCAACGACTCCTTTACAACCCTGGGACTCTTTTTGCAGATAGTGAAGAGCCAGTCTATGCTCACACAGCTGATAGAATGCGACTGCAGTGTCGAGAGCATCAAGGACAGGGGGTTTCTGTATGAGATACTCCCGACCATCGCCAACTCGCGTAACCTGAAGCTGCTGTACAGCAAGATCAGTAACGATGTGATAGATCTGTGTCTGTGCGACCAATCCTCGTACTTCATGCAGTCCTTTCTCCGACACTCGCGCTTTGGGAGCGATGTGCTGGGAAAGATGACCCTGGACGAGTTTGATGTCCAATCCAACGTGGTTCTGAGCCTGATGGAGTCGCTGCAGAGAACAAAGGACTATGCCGGTGTCAGCAGGCTCGTGCAGGACTTCTATCGGATCGAAAAAAGCCTCTTCAGAGAGCTTCTGCTCGAGAGACACGAAGGAATAGACACCAAGTTTGTCGGGACCGTTGTTGGGTTCATGGGTATGCCGGAGGCCCACAACTTTGGTGTGAACAGAGACTTTCTGCGGTACTTTCATAAAGGCTGGCTCAAAAGCCGGGCTGGAATAGACCTGGTCAAGGGATTCGCCAATGGCACAGCAGAATCGGGCACCAAAGTAGATTTTTTCAACCGAAACATCGATCTCTTCTGGGGATGCAGCAGGTGGAAGGAGGGCAAGAGTTTTATAGCAAAGGTGATTGCATACACAAGCGGACATTCGAGAAAAAAGGCCTATGAAATACGAGAAAGGCTCAGATAAGCCACCACACACTAAATGCCTAGGGATCCTTGCGTGTCCTAGGGTCAGCCCCAGCAGAAAAGCCACAAACATTTGAGCCCCAATGTCTGCTCTCTTCAAGTTCGAGGCATTTCTGCGGCTCTGCATCCTGTTTGTGTGCACATCCACATACTTGAAGAGAAGGTTTCCCTCCGTGGCAAACAGGTCTGGAGGATGGAACTCCATTGTCTACAAGTCCTGTGTCGTTGGAGACCGGCTTTCCCCGTATGTTTCCGCCATCTGCCTACTGATTGGAGTAAGCAAGCTCATAGGGTTTTTTATATAAATAAAGCAGTTTGTGTGCCCGCCGTGTACTCGAGCATAGGGTTTCCAGCATGAATAAAGATGCTCTTTAATAATTCACTATGGGATCGAATAGCCACTAGTCGTCGGACCGCCTCACCTCCTTCAGCCTCCTGTACTTGCTTACAAGGGAGTACAGCCTGGAAATCAGAATCCCCTTTTTCTGGATGTTTTCCTGAAGGTCCCTGATGTTTTCTTGGACCTCCTGGATGTTGAAGGACTCAAAAGCCTTTTTGTACTCCGAGAACTGGTCCTCTATCGTCTTCACGTCCTGCTTGTAGCAGCCCAGCTGGTTCTCGAGACCTTTGATGTAGTCCTCATTACCTGGCACGTTTTGCTCACGGCCGGTTTCCGATAACTCCCGGATCCTGTCTTCGAGCTGAGCTATCTTGCTATCGTAGTCCTTTTTAAGTGCCTCTATCGAGCCCTCTGAGCCAGTGGTCTTCAGATCATTCAGCTCATCCACAAGGCACCGGTTGGCAGCATTCAACTTGTCAATCTCCTCCCTTAGCGACTCTATGTCGGCAATAAGCAGCTTGTTTTGCTTGAGCACTGTCTCGTTCTCCACAATAAGCTCTGAAGAGGGACGGGTGGTCCTGAGCTGGAAGGTAAGCGACTCGTTTTCCTTCTTTAGTAAGTTGTTCTCGAGCGACAGGTCTCCGGAGCTGCTGCCTGGAGCCTGGTGAACTGTGGCCTTGAAATGCTCGATAAGATCATTCTTTTCCCCGAGCTCCTTATTCTGGGCATGGACAATGTATTGCATGCTTGACAGCACCTTCTCGAGCTGGGCCTTGTAGCTTGTAATCCGCCCACATATGAAATTTACAGTCTTTAATTCTAGTTTGATACTAACAAGCCTCTGCTTGGCCTCTGAAATAAAAACATCAAGCTTTTCGAAGTCGCGGCTGGAGGGATTTGTGATCGACTCGAAGACCCTGTCCAAGTGGTCGTTCATCCCTGCCTGGCACTCCTGAAGCCGCTCAATCCCTGCAAGAATCTCGCTCTTGGTGCTGCCACTATCTGCACCGTACCTCAGCTCAATGTTCTGCTGCTTAATCTCGCCCAGGACGGCATTGACACGGATGTACTCTGAGTGCAGGCTATCGTACTTCTGCTTGAACTGGTTGAGAATGCTGTTTCTCGTCTCCAGGTCCGTGACAGCATTCTGCAATGCATAGACCTCCTTGGACTTCTCAAAAATGAAGTTCTGGTACTCTCTTTCGTTAGCCCTCAGCCCCTCGATCTCGGCCTGGAGATTGCGCTCAGACCTGATACACGCCGCAGCAGAGCTGTTCGGCTGGCACTGCGCTCGCAGGCGGCTCAGCTCCATGGCCTGCTCGGCCATGATCTTGCAGAGCTCCTGCGAGTCCTTGGCAGCATGTTGCACAAGGAATTCAATCTGGCAGTTCAGTCCATTCTCTCTCTTGGCCAGCTCGACATTCCTCTGTGTTAGAACACGAACCTTGTTCCTCAGCACTGCAGTATGGCCAGAGGCCCGCCTGGTCCTGGGCTCGCCCTTAATATTTTCGTTCATGGCCGTCCTCTCTTTCAAGTGCTCCATCTGCAGCTCCAAGTTTCTTTGTGCCTGCTCTTCAAGCTTCTTCTTCAAGTCGGCAATGCTGTTCTCGTAGCACAGGCTGGAGACGGAAAGATCGTTCTGCAGACTCAGAACCGTGTTGTGGTAATCGTGCAGAATGCCGTTTATCTTGGATCTGGTCGGCTCGGGAACCTGCAGCAGATCCTTTGGGTACAGCAACGAGCACACTTCATTCATTAGGGTAAGCAAGCCCCCACTTTAAAATTTTGAGAGGCAAGTAGAAGGGCGGGGCCAGAAATGGTTCGTTCTACGTCTCACAAGCACGAAGCCAGCTATCATGCAGCAAGCCTATAAAGTTTTATTATTAAATCAGCCCTCGGAGTTTGGGGGAGGAGTGTTCTCTGCTGAGGGTAAATCCCTCGATCGTGTTTCCCACGCATCTCGAGCCCCTACACTTCTCACACTTCAGGAAGTACAGCTTGTTCTCCCTGACTATGTGGGTATCGTCCACGCTGTCACAGGACTTGCAGACAACGTAGAGCTCTACGAACTGTCTCAGTGCCTTCTCGACTGCGCTCTGCAGGAAGGATCCCGTCAGAACCAGGCTGCCTTCCTTGTTTATGCTACCCTCGGTCAGGAGTATTTTGGAAAGGAAGTGGGCAAGGTGCTCTGGCTGCCGGTTCAGCTGTCGGGCCAGGTCCACCACATTGATGTATGTTTTGCGGCTCTTTCGAACAACACTGATCCTCAGCTTGAGACGCTCGCTTTCTCCCTCCCGGTTTCTGTTCAGAATGTCCATTGCTCTGGTGAGCAGGTTGTAGTATCTGAGAGCAGGGGGCAGGTCGGACTCGTCCTCCCGAACCTTCTGGGCCATCACGGGGACCGCAGGCTTTGTTGGGTGGATCTTGAGCATGCCGATTCCAACCGGGAGAAAATCCTCTTCGGAGCTGCTTGATGAGGACATTGAGCTGGGATGCCTAAAATTTTGAATAAAATGACAGAGAATGTTTCAGAATCGTTTGTGGCAGTGTGCAGCCCGTGCCCGCCTCAGAAGTCCCTGGAGAAACGGGGACGCTATCACGCAACGATCCAATCTCAGCCCTACCGCAGGAAAGGGCCTGCAGGGGCACGTCGTCCCAGATGCCCAGCATGCGACAAGGCAGGTTTGCCACCCATGTTGCTGTGAATGCATCAGCGGCGGAAAATTTTTAGTCCCAGATGGAGGTCGACAAAGTCCTGGAACTGGCAGTTGCCGAGCAAGAGCTGCATAATATAGAGCAGATAGTGCCTGAAGATATATTCTATCTTCGGGAGGTGATAGGGAGGATGACCAGTGATGCAGGGCCTGTGAGGCGCGTGCTACTGGTGTGGGCCCAAGTCTTGCTCAAGAACCCGTTCAGCATTACAAAGCTCATAGATGCCCTGGAACTGGAGGCTCTGGAAACATTCTTGATGAGCTTCCTAGAAAAAGTCCAGGGCTGCCAGCTGCGGAAGGTGGCAATGAAGGCTGTCGCGCTGCTGATAAACAATGCCAGCCATGACGATGCGCTTGGAGGCGGGCTGTATGGGGTGTCTGCCCAGGAGTTCATTGTGTGTGGCAGGAAGCTCTCAGAGGTCGACTTCTACCGCCTTCTCAAGCAGCTGGGAAAGCTGCGGGCGATACCCAAGGAGTATGTGAAACTGTCTGAGGCCGACCCAATTACAATAACCAGGTACAAAATCAAAATTATTAGCCATTCCTCGGTGTCTCCTGTTGAGGACCTGAAGGCACTCATGGCCTTCATCAACGTAAGTGACTCCAGGCTGGGGTGGACACTAAGCAAGTCAATACACAGGATGAGCAGGCATTTGGATGTTCCCGGCCTGATCGAATGTGTAAAGGCCCTGATTTCCGGTCCCATTTTCGGCGACGAGCAGCTTTGGATTAACGTCATGTCTCTCCTGGGTTTTCTGGCACTCGATGGCCACGATGTCGGGAAGATTGGATTGCTCGGCCATGCCCTCCTGTATGACAACGAATTTGTGGTGAGGAGCACAAATGTGAGAGAGACTGCACTGTTTCTGTGCTGGACTCTGTTGCGGGGCTCATTCCCAGTGGACGACGTGGTCCACATGATTGTGTTTGTGGCACTCTTCGACAGGGAGCTGATCTGTAGGAGGGCAGCGGCCTCCATAGTCCAGGAGTATGTTGGGCGAGCCCAAGGCAGCAGAGGCCTCCAGGCCATCCTTGGCCCAGGCCCAGTAGAAGGGCTTCTCCAGATCGATCCCAGCTCGATAAAGAGGCCTGAGAACTGTCTAACCATCTTCCGTTCGGTGGGTCAGAAGCAGCTGTACAAGCACCTGGTCTTTGGGCAGCTTTACAGCTTCAGTAGAGTCAGCCGGCTGCAAGCAGCTGAAATTATTGCGGAGTTCTACGACCCACTCGAGGTGCCAATTAGGTACAAAGCAGTTACTGAAATGGATGGCATCCATCTCCTGGTCCTAAGCATCCTGAAGATACATGGACAGGGGGACAAGGGAGTCACTCAGCCAGGCGCGATAGACATGGATCCTGTTGCCTCGCTAAAAAAGCACTTTGGAAGCACACTGGCAAACTTTATCCTGACTCCGCAGCGATACAAACTAAGAAACATGGGCGATGCCATTGCGTCATACTTAAAGCTGCACAGAATTGTGGATCCTGAGCCTCTGAAAGAGAACATCATGTTTCTGGCCACAAGGAACTTTGCGCCAGAACCCATTCTGGATGCCCTGCAGCCACTGATGCAGGATCTGAAGTTTTCACAGCGGGTATTCTCGGCCATCTCTCGAGGCCCTACGTGGGTCCTTGCCAACTCAAGGAACCACCACTTCCGGGAGCAGTGCATCCAGAGGTTTGTAGCCAATCTGGGACACGGTATTCATGTTGCCCACACGGTCAGAGCCCTGTCAGAAATGGAGGCCTTTGCCGACGGGGTTCAGTCGGCAGTGGGAGCATTCCTGAATGATTACACAGTCGATACCTGTGGCGATTCTGGATATCCCAACAGGAAAGAGGCACTGTTCTATTTTCTAAGACTCAGACAGGCCAAGGGCTGTTCTCCGCGCTGTGTTTCGGTCGAAGACTATGTTGTTCGGTTCATGGCTGACAAGTCCAAGAAGCTGCGAGAGGATATTCTGAAGCGCCTTCTTTCCAGCAACTACGCGAGATTTGCTTCAGACTTTGGGTATGTGACTACAAGTCCAAAGGAGTGCCATCCCCCAATGCCCCTGGTCCTCGACGATGGCTGTAGCTCCAGAATCGAGGCGTTTTTTATGGCCCATGCAGATCTGTCAAAGGAGCATGGAAACGAGGAGGCCTACTTTAGGGCCCTGTTTCTATCATTCTCGGACAATAGGCACTTCTACCACGGGATTATCAACACTCTATGTGCCTCAGACAGGCGGCTGTTCGACATCATAACCAAGCTGATCGATCCTCTGAAGGACTTATTCGTGCACGAGGCTCTAGAGTTGATAGAGGGAGGACAGTTGTTTGTCTATCAGAGCCTGAAGCTGCTCTCTGTCTTTGGAGGCTCTCCTGCAGTCACAAGTAGGCTTCGCATGGCCAACGAAGATAAGCTGAATGCCCGAGAGAAAGCTCTTCTCAGCAACATACTGCAAGATGCTCGCCCCACAGAAGACATTAAATAATTCAATCCCATCCCAAGCAAAGACAGCGTCCAACATTACGAACTGCGCCTCAGTCCCCCATGATCCCGTGTTTGTAGCTGTAGTCACACCTAAAGTCCTGTCCCCGGAAGCTTTCGTTGCTCAGGATGTCCTTGGCCGATATTGCATCGTTAAGGCACACAAAATCGACGAAGCAGAAGCCCTTGCAAAGCCCTGTCTTCTCGTCGGAAATAAGCTTGAAGGTGTACCCGTCTATTCCCGGAAGCTTCTCAGCCAAGAGGGCCCTTAGCTCACTTTCTGTGGTGAATTGGTTGAGGCCAAATATGCCCAAAGTGTTGTTTGGGTCTGCAGGAACATGTCTTGGCCTTGCAGCAGGAGGGTCGTATGGGAAGTCTCTGTGGTCCGGCCTCGGCCTCTTATATGGATCCTCTGACCTGCCATATCTCCTTGTGCCTTCGCTGGGTCTGGTCTCCGGATAGCCAGGCCGTCTATAGTAGTCGTCCCTGTACGCCTCTTCCTCCTCAGGGAACCTGTCTGACGAACCATATCCCCTGTTGTCCCTTAAAGGGCGTCCGCCGCTTCCCCTGGAGTCTCTGGCATAGAATGCCTCATCAGACCTGTATCCTCTAGACGGATCTGGGCTGTCTCCAGCCATGTCTTGGAACGAGCCGGCGGAGTGTGGATGTGTGCCAAACTCGTCGCGGCTGGATGCCCTCGACCTGTAGCCATCGTAGGAGTATCTTTTGCCGTATCCAGACTCGTAGTGGGAGCCTCCTCGGCGATAGCCTGCGCTGTCATATGAGTCGTCGTACTCCCGCCTATCATAAAGCTCCCTTCTATCGTCAGAGAATCTTCTTGAATACTGTCGACCGCCGTGTTCCCTGCTGTCGTCTGCGCCGTCACTTGCTCTGTCTCTGTCATATCCATTTCTTTGTGCACCATCAAATGCCATAAGCCCTCTAAATATTTTCGTTTTTAAAACTTCCTTGAAGGGTCAAAGCCCCACCGTCCTAAGATCGAGCCCAAAGCAGACCTGGCGTAACGTCTAGAAAGATATCTAACAACAATTTACTTCTAGAGCAGGTATAAGAAGGATGCATGCCGAGCATTTGGCACATGCGGTTGCCAATATGAGGGACCCAGGTTGGGTTTCTTTCACTGAGGAACGGCTGGTAAGAATGGAACAGGAAAACTAGTGCTTGACTAAAGTGCTGACTTTATTGATTCTCGGGCTCCTTCAGGTCAGAACGGGCTGGCTCTTCGCTCTGTGACTCCCGCGAGCTGGTATATCCCCTCTTGATGGAGAACGCTACCCGGTACTGCTGCCCCTGAAGCTCGCCTCCCTCAAGCATGGGCTTGGCCTTGATGGCATCGTCAAGGTTATCGAAGGTGACGAATCCATATCCTCTGCATGTCTGGGTTTGGTTGTTCATAATGAGCTTTGTGGTAAACTTTCCCTTTAATTCAGCCAGCTTATCTGCCAGAAACTCCTCAAAGCCGTCCAGAGTAAGGTTGTAGCCAAGGTTGAAAATCCCGATGGTCTCGTTGGGCTCTGACGGGTCCTCTCGGAGTCGTCTTGGTCTCTTCTCCCGGCCATAGTCGTCGTATGGTCTTCGGCCATACCTGTCTCCCTCCCTGTAGGAGTCGAATCTGTCGGCAGGCCTACGGTAGTCGTCATCGTAGAATCTCTTCCTGCCGTAATCTCTGTCGTCCATGCGGTCCCTTGGTGGATATCTGCTTTCTGGGCGTCGGTCGTAGTCCCTGCCGTCGTCATACGGTCTGCGGTCATCATACCTTCTGCGATCATCATAGGGTGGCCGGCGATCATCGTAGCCTCCTCTGCGGTCATCATAACTTCCCCTGCGGTCATCATAGGGTGGCCGGCGATCATCGAATCTCCTTCTATCTCCTCCACGTGGGGCCCTATCGCTCACAGAAGGCCTCGAATCACTCTCGAAGGTGGGCCGCTCACAGGAAGGCTGTGATGGCTTCTCGTTCTTTTCGGCCGGCTGCTCGTCCGCGCCCCAGTTGTCATCTCTTTCGTCGTTAGCCGAAGACATGAGGGCCTAAAAAATTTTACTAAAAAATTTGAAATTCACATAAGAGGCGGCCTCACAAGGAACTGTGGTGGGGAGTGCTTCAGCGCTGTATAAGAACAAAAATGTTTGTAGGAAAGGTGGTGTATTGAGAATGTACTAGTCCATGCAATTCTCTCCCATCACTGAGGCTGGAGACATTGTCATCGACAAATTGCCAGGCAGGGAAGAGTATGTAAGGGGTTCGCAGGCCCCGTGGGCCAGAGGCACAGATGCCACAGGCAAAAGAATGCACCATTGGAAAGGGAGTCCAGAGACTCGGCTTTAATTTCCACACAGATCAGGATACTCCTCGAAGATGTCGTTCTGTGACTCCACTACAATGAGCAGCTGGTAGGCGGTGTATAACTCGTCAAATGTTCTAGCACACTCCAGTGCTTTTCGAAACGCCTGGGCACTCTCCTTGCCAGAGGACAGGGAGTTTCCGAGATAGATGTGGAGCTTGAAGTACCTTGGATCCAGCTCGATGCCCTTCCTGAGAAAATCGGGCTCTGGGCTGCCAACCACCTCGCTCATCATAAACTTAAAGAGATAGAGCCTTGGGTCGTCCTTGTAGGCACTTTCGGCCCGTTGCAGGATGGCGAGACACTCCTCCAGGTTTTTCTGCATCATAAAATACTCCAGAGCAATGCATGTGAGGTTCATGTCGTCGATATAGGTCTTCAGGGATCTTTGTATAAGGCTTGATGCCTCTTCATGCCTACCCTGCTTTATCAGCCAGACGATCTTCGAGTTGACAACACAGGCGCAGGGATGGATCTTCAGGAGGTTGTCGAGGCACTCCAGCTGAGATGCTTTTTCGTCGAGGCTCTCGAATATTTTGGCCATGTAGAACAGCACGGTTGGGTCTTGCTCTTCCGGGATCCGCCCCCTAAGCTCCTCTATTTCGGTCACTCCCAGCTTTTTTGACCTCATGAACATCATCAGAATGTCGCTGTATCTGCAGTTCAGCCCCTCGAAGGTTTTGAGGCAGCTGTTGTAGTCTCCATTCACAAAATAGAGGCACCCCAGCAGGAGTCTATGCAGCTTCTCGCCGCTGTCTGCAACGAACTCAAAGCATCGTTCATACTCTCTGCTGTTTATGAAGACCACGGCAGGGTCCTGCTCGTCCTTCAGGAAGAACAGAGTGTCGAAAAAATCAGCAAAGTTGATTTTAGATGCCCACCCACAGATCCTGTGGCGCTTGGCCATTGCTGTGCTGAGTTTCCTGAGAGCATCCATGGCAACATCCCTGTATCCGCCGTCCTTGAACAGGATGCTCAGCAGAAACACGTCCTTGAAGGCCTCCCTGCTCATGTCTAGGCGCTTGTGGATCTCGAGCCGCCTCAAGATCAGGTCCTTCTCCCTCCTCGTCTTGATGCATTTATTTAAGTACACAAGGGCATTTGCCAGGTTTCCAAGCTTCTCGTGGCACTCAAGCAGCCTCAATGCCGAGTCGTAGTCGTCCTCGCCCAGCTTGGAGAGAATCTGCAGAGCAGCGCTGTAGTTCTCTTCCTTGAGATAGACGATTCCCTGTGCCCTCAGGGATTCCGACCTCGACTTCTTCTGTATAAACTTGCTGGCAACATACCCTACTACGGCCGCAGCGACGACTGTCAGAACAAACGCCTCTTTTTTTCTTGTCATTGCCGGGGCTGAAAAACACTAAAATATATAGAGTAAGCTGGGCCAGTGTCCGAGAAGAGAACAGTCAAGCTGGAGCATCTCTCCAGTGGCTGCAAGACGGATGAAGTATTAAATTTAATCATTCTTCTTTGGTCTTATTTGAAGATTCTTTTGTCTCAGGTTTAGTAGGATTCTTTTTCTTGCTCTTGAAGTTTGTGGCTGTGAACAGGACATTGGACGGGTCGCAAGTGTTCTCACACCTCATACCAGCGCCGTCAAGGGTCTTGCTGTCCTTCAGGAAGTCCGTGCAAGGCCTGCACTCTCCTGTCTTCGGGTCGTTCTTGCCAGTGTGTGGCTTGCCAATAACCTTGACAACATGTCCAAGAGCATTCTCCTCTGCGGCAACGTTCGAGGTTGGGAAGAACGTGAAACACTCCTTGTCTTCGGGGTGGATGTTGTACTCAACAGTCTCAAACACAAGCATGAGAACCAGCTTGTCGTGGTACCAGAGCTGCGCCACATTGTCGTGGATGGCCACCTTCCAGACGACAGAGGTGTAGAAGTCGTTGAGGACGTTCTTGACAAAGCACTCGTGGTTGGCGCGGTCCAGCTTGGTGACGCACCTGACCTTTTCCTTCTCCATCATGCTCTTCTTGGTTTCAATTGCGGTCTCTTGTATGAGTCTATTGACTTTCTTATTGAATTCTTGCTGCGCCCTGATCTTGCTCTGGACACACTTCTGCTTCCTCTCAATATCCCGGAACTGCTCCGTTATCGGGTCGTTGGGGACGATGCTGACACCATCAATGATCCTGTTCTCCTTCACGCTCTTGTTGCAGTCGTCTCCCTTGCTGGCCATCATGGAATCGGTTGCCATCTTGTTCTGGATCTGCCCAATGATCATGTTCGACTCGGCCTTGGGATTGTAAATATTGGGCATGCCTGGCTGTCCTCCCATCATTGTGGCCCCGACGCCCGAGAGACCGAGAACCATGATACACACTTTAAACATAGTTCTTCTCATATGCGAAACTTATTTCATTTTTTTATAATAAAAACCTCACACGTGTGTTTCAAATGCCCAGCAGCCATTGGAGGGCTCGTGTTTTGTGCTGATTTGTTTCAGAGAGATCATTCCGAAACACATGCATGGTTGTGAAACGCCTAGTCGCGGATGGATGTGGAAACAGTGCCAGGAGGCCACATTCTTTCGCAATTCTGGTCGTGCGCATGCATGCCTGCATGGGTCCTGCAGATGG
Organism: Artemia sp. Kazakhstan ARC1039; assembly: GCA_029168905.1. Lineage (NCBI taxonomy): Eukaryota > Metazoa > Arthropoda > Branchiopoda > Anostraca > Artemiidae > Artemia > Artemia sp. Kazakhstan ARC1039. Next base: position 63,447 of record JAQQPU010000164.1, on the reverse strand, counting down.
ACCAAAACAAAGAAGCTCTTAGAGTAACAAGTCGTTCACAATGGTTTATTTACTGCTGCATATAAAATGTTTTATATCCACGCACAGTGGATGCTGTCCCCAATATTCCATGCTTCCCTCACGTCTCTTCTCCCGGCCAAGTCCGGAAACACATAAAAGCATAGCGGTGCCGAAGCAAAACAAGAGTCTCAAGAAACGATTTAATTAAAGGCATGGAGCAGGCCCACAGCTGCTTGAAGTAACACGAAGGTTATCGGAAATTGGCAGCTCAGATGTTCCAATAATAGCCGTCTTGATTGGCGGAAACTGATAGCCCTGCATCTTGGAGCAGTCGAATGCATCGAAAACAGATCCAGGTCGCCCACCATTGCTTGGATGTGTGCCCATGTCGAACGGTCCCCTGTTTCCGTTTGGTCCACAGTACATTGGCTTCTGGTTGAAGAAGTTACCCTGCTGCATGCCGTTGTTGCCCTGCTGTCCGCCAGAAACACCTGGGCCCACCATAAACTGGCTGCAGTCGCATCCTCCCTCCATGTTTCCTCCAAACGACGGGGGATAGCCGACATTGCCGGTCATTCCACCGGTGAACTGCGAGCAGTCACAGACCTGGTTGCCACCCTGAGCAGGGTAGGGCCTGGTGCTCGGAGAGCCTCCGCCGTTGCCTACTGCCATGGCAGAGCTGTACGAGTAAGACTGAGTAGGGAAGTTTGGCATCTGCCCGCCTCTTCTAGGCTTGCACACTATTGAGGTAGTAACCTCACACTCTTCATCCTTTCCTATATTGTTCATTCCAGGGAACGGCTGGGGGTTACCGCCGATGATTGGGTAGCCTGTCTGGGAGAATCCCCCCTGGCCCCCCTGCTGGGGATAGTAGCTTGGGGGGCAGGACTCACTTACATTCCCGTTTCCACCGCCAAATCCGGGCTGTGGAGCAAGAGGAGTGTATGTGGCTGCGCAGTTGCCACCCGACTGGAGCAGCTTGTTCATGTCCCCATATGGATTGAGGGAGTTTGCAGCACTTCCGCAGACCGAGGAGCACATGTCTAGCGAGGCTGCCCGGGCCAAATATAAAGAGGCCAGGAAACCGAAAAGCTTTCTGTTGAACATGTGAGATGACGAATATTTTTTTTTATATTTCACAGTGAAACGGCACGTTTCACAACATGAAACCCTGAATCATGTATGTCCAATTAGCCGGCCACTTCACCAGCGTGAAACAATGTTGATATGTCCCAGGAGGGCCTGGTCACGAGATGGGCCCTAGGTGGCCACAGGCAAAGTGCCTCATAATTGTATCGGAATCTGTAATTTTAGTATGTAAGTTTTAGCTTTATGAGTTGATTGTGGGCCTTCTCGGCAACGTGCCACCGTCCAAGCCTAGACTCCCGCGAAACAGCGCAGACAATTCCATCCTCGTGGCGGCAGAACTCCACAGGAATCCCGCCGACCGCATGCTGGTCCACCAGAACCATTCTGTTAAACCCAGACAGGTCGACCAGCGATATTTTGCAGTCTGTTGTTCCGACCAGCATAGAGCCTTGGTCAACAACCCACAGCGACGCGATGGGGCACCCAAACTTCAGGAAGGATGCCCGCTTCTTGGTGGCAGTGGAGAACAGGCTGAGAGTCCCCTTAGATGTACCAACAACAACAAAGCCATCCCGGAGAAACTTCACAACCTCTGGATATCCATCGGTGACCCTGAGTGTGCCCTTTTCCTTTGACGAGGTATCGAGCAGCCGGACGTTCTGGTCGTTCTGGGAAATCACAGCCAGCATCCCAGACCCAAAGAGATCAAACTGCGCCAGAGGTGTATCTGCAAAGAAGAGCGAGTCCTTGAGAAGAGCATTGGAGCCAAAGATGGCGACTTTTCCGCTTTCACATGCCACAAACAAGTCATGGCTAAATACGCTTGCAACTGCCTTTGAACTCCCTGTACTAGCCCTGAAAGTTACTTTGTGTTTGGAGTTCAGCCCAAACACACTCCCATCGGCCTGCGAGCAGAAGATGGTGTCCTCGCTTGCACAGAGAGCATTGACTTGGTGGGCAAATCGGATGCTCTTAAGAGCCTCTCCGTTATCTGTCACATAGAACATCCGCTTCCCCTTTGTGGCCACGAAGATTCTTCCGAAGGCACTGCAAATTGACGTCGGTGGACGCTTTAGCCTTCTCTTGTCCACGATCTCCAGCCTCATTCGGGGGAGATGGAAGTTTTCGGTTTAGTGCAAATTTTTGCATGGCTGAGGAGTGCCCAGGTGATCGATGTGCAGCCTGCCACATATGCCAATCTCCTGGCGACAGCACGAGCTGGCGATGCATCCGTTGCCTGGGCACCTGACGGCTGTGGCCCAATGATGTCGTTGCAAGCTGGATCCAAGGCTAAAAATTTTCTCTGGAGGTTGCCGTGATGGGCAAGCCACAGCAGACTGGAAAGCAGGCCACCAAGCAGAAGTCCCCGAGGGATATGATCAAGGAGCTCGAGGAAAGGATGTTTGGAGAGAAGAACAAGGCCAAAAAGAAGGAGATCCAGGGAATGATCAAGAAGCTGGAGCTCGAGTTGGAGCTGGAGAGGAAGAAGAAGCAGGAGATCGAGAATATTAAGAAAAACACCATTGTCAAGCAGCTCATACCCGTTGGAGTCGACCCTAAGACCGTGCAGTGTGTCAATTTCCTCAACGGCAACTGTGACAAGGGCGCCAACTGCCAGTTTGGGCACTTTACGAAGAAAGAGGAGAAGAAGGAGGCTGTGCCTGTCCAGGAGGCACGCAGGCCAAAGGCTATATGCAAGTTTTTGATTGATGCGATGAACAGTGGGGTGTACTCCAAGGCCTGGAAATGCCCACTCCCGAGGTGCAATGATGTTCACAGGCTGATCGAGCTCTCGGAGAATTCTGAGGTTGAGGTTACTCTGGAGGAGTATATTGAACTCCAGCGACAAACTCTTGATGAGGTGAAGCTGACCCCCGTCAACGAGAAGACTTTTGCAGAGTGGAAGGCTAAGAAGCAGCGAGAAGAGGAGCTCCACGCTAAGAGGGTCGTGGCCCTTGCCAGTAATCCCAAGGGCGCCGACCTGTTCAAGAACAATCCCGAGATGTTTGAGGATGACGATGAGGCAGGCGACGAAATCAACTATGCCGAAAGAAATTACGAGGAGTCTGAAGAGGAGACACAAAAAAGCATTGGCGAGGACTAGCCCAATAAATGGTTTTGAAGCTATTTGCATCGTTCTATTTGTTTTTCTAGGCCTTGCCGGCTTTTGAGCAGGCTCTCGAGGCTGTTCACGGCAAAGCGTTTCCCGCCAAAAATTGTTTCCAACTTCTTGGTTTTGCTGATGATGAGTGCAGCAAACAGCCGGCGCTAGCCACGTGTATAGAGCACTAATGATGCGTGCCATGTGCTGGGTGTCATTCTCTTTGGAACATCATCACCCGGTCAAAATGGATACTTTCTGGAGAAAGCACTATTTGTCGTCAGCAGCAATGTGCGAATTTCCCCACGCTTTTGTGTAAACTGGCCTCTAGGTGCTTTTGGTGATTCCCGCCAAAAATTCCCTCCCATTTGTATTTAAAGGCAAAAATTTTCGGGTCTCATGATCAAGCGGGTCTTCCAGGACATAACAAACTTGCAGTCGAAGCATATCAAGCTGACAATTCACAAGTCTGCGCATCGGAAGAAGCTCCTGCGATGGATCTATGAGGTATGCAAAGACTTCAATTACAGCCAATACACATACACCACCACGCTTCTTATCATAGACACATATACCGAGAATCATGGGTTTGACCTGGAAGAGTACCAGCTGATTGGGGTGTCTTCTCTTCTTCTGGGGGCAAAAATAGAGGAGCCAAAGACCAGGATGGCCTGTGAGTATGCCCTTGTTACTGATCACGCGTGCTCTGTCAAGGAGATAATCGAGATGGAAAGACACATTCTTGAGGTTCTAGACTACAAGGTCCCGCTGAAGCTTCCGCAGTTCTACTTCAACATAGATTACTTCAACAACAACTTCCCAAGCCTTACCTTAGGGGAAAAGAAGGAGCTTTTAAATTGCTTTGTGGCTGCACAAATGGAACAAAGTCCCTACACAAAGAACATGTTTCTTCTATACCTCGAGGCGGTGCGAGCGATGGAGCAAGCACTGGGCTCGTCCGTGTATCCAGAGACCATTAGATTCTACATAGAAAACAACCACCAGATCGATAGCCACGCCATATTGGCCGAAATGTAATAAATTAATCGAGTACACTGTTTAATGTGTGGGGATGGTCGTAAAGAAACCTCTGTGGTGGCATGCACCCTGCAAGGGTTAATCGTCGATAGACTTCGACATCCGCTCAATGTCCGACTAGCTGTTCTCAACTGTGGCCCTGATCTTCCGCTTATATGCCTCAAAATCCTCGACAAAGAGCTTTGCAGCCTCTGTGTTGGCTGGAGACTTGGTATTTGGATCGTTGAGAAGACTCTGAATGCTCACAAGGACGCCCAGGACATCGTAGGAGGGTGACCATCTGCTCTTGAGAATGTCTAGGCACAGATCTCCATTTGGATAGATGTTTGGATGAAACATCTTCGACACAAATGTCACCTCTGGCGGGTGCTGCGGGTAACTCTCGTCAAAGGTGAGGACCAAAGAGAACGTGCCGTTTTCGAAGGGTGTGTTCGATGGCCCGAGGATAATTGCCGTCCATGTGAGGAGATCCTCTTCTAGTGGCTGTGCATGTATCCCTTCATCTCTGTACTTCTTAAACGAGTTCAAGTCCTTCAATAGTCGTCTTTTTGCCGGCGTAGACATGGATGGGCCGAAATTTTTTACGAAATAAGTCTATCTGGGTGTCCATAATTTCTGGGGTATTTATCCACGATGCCCACTCTGTGGAGTAGATAGTCTATGCCTTTCTGTGCATGCTTGCCCAAAAATGGAACATCCCCGGGAGTCCATTTGTTGCAAGATTTTTTCAGCCCCGATGAATACCGGAGATAAGCATCTAGAAGACTGCTACTACTATCTCCACTCAAACTGCAAGAGAGGGCCTGACTGCGTGTTCCGACACAGCCCTGAGGCCAAGATGAATACGAGAATATGTCCAGAGTGGGAACGCACCAGAAGATGCACTGTTGACTGTCCTCTCCGCCACAGTACTTACCAAGCCCAAAAGAAGAAGTCAGACGACTACTGCTACTTCGAAGACAAGGAGCATGGATGTACCAAGCCTTTCTGTGAATTCAAACACAAGAACCCTGACAAGGATGCCTGGAAGCTTACCGCCTCCCAGGGCGGTTTTCCAGGCGAGGCGGCGGGCCCTGCAGGGTTTCCAGATGGCGGGATGTATGGCAGGCAAAGGGAGCATTCATACAATAGCCAGTTTTTTGGCGCCGTACCCTCTGAAACATCGAATTTCAGCAGGGGATATGGCAGCGCACAGCTTAATGGCACAAACAGTGTGCTGTCTCTGCCAAACGACAACCCAGATGTGAATCAAGAGTACGACCTAATAGATAGCGAGGCTCCTTCCCCAGGTGGACGCCCCAGCGGCTCAGAAGCAGCCGAACACACAGGCATACCGAGTGAGTGTCCAAGATACCTCAGCCACAACAGTGGCAATAAGGTCTGGGAGGATGGCGGGAGCCCACTTTCTACTGGAAGAAGCCTGCCGAGACATGTCGATGCAGACACCAGGAGCCTCCATCCCCGGAGCCAACCGGGGCCCATTTCCATTAGCGCCCCGAGGAACAGTCACAGGGACGATCCTGGAAGCAGAGCGTATGATGATCACTCCGAGGGGTATCAGCGGGCCAGGGATAGGAAGAGAAAAGACGAGCAAATGGCGGAGCAAAGTGATACCAGAGACAAGCTCAAGAGCAAGAAGCGAGTGGATGGCAGCAGGGAGAAAAGGACTGCAGTTCTCGAGCCTGCGGGCCTTGATAAGAACTACTTCAAGAGGATCAGGCTGGAAAACAAGACCCTTCTGAGCGAAATAGAGGATGTGGAAAGAGAAATCGACGATGTCGAGTGCCAGATATCGCGTGCGAGCTGAGTTCCCTTCATCGGAGTAGAGTCTGTCAATAAATTTATGGAACCTCCGCCGGTATGTGTTGTGAGCCCTGTGGAAGGCCAGTTTTGCCAAAATTTTGTTTGGTGCAAAATCCCACCCCAATGAATGGGTCTGGAAAATTGCAGTACCTCAATTCTGTGGAGGTCTTTGAGAATATTGAGACAAACATCGATTATAGCAAGCCGAAGCACATGGCCACGTTTCCGTACCCGTACATGAATGGAAAGCTTCATCTTGGGCATCTCTACTCTCTCAGCAAGGCTGATTTTTACTCTTACTTTAAGAGGCTGGAGGGATTCAACGCATTGTTTCCGTTTGCATTCCACTGCACAGGAATGCCCATTAGCGCATCTGCATACAAATTGCAGCAGGAGCTTGATGGGAAGGCAGTGGATGTCAGTGTTGTTGGAATCCTGAAGGGTCTGGGCTTTGAGGATGTTCGACCATTCACCGACCCCGTGCACTGGATCCGGATCTTCCCGCAATTTGGCATCGACTCGCTGAAGAAGTTCCAGGGCGCAATTGACTGGAGGAGGAGCTTTATCACCACAGACATCAACAAGTACTATGACAGTTTTGTGAGGTATCAGTTTAACAAGCTGAGGAAGCTTGGGCTGCTGAACTTTGGCAAGAGATATTCTATTTTTTGCACAATTGACCAGCAGGCGTGTCTTGACCACGACAGGAGGCGGGGAGAGGGCCTGAAGCCTGTTGAGGCAGTGCTGAGAAAGGTAACGGTAGGTGACTGGATTCTTCTTGTGCGATGCAGAAATCTGTGCCCGATTGAGAAGATTGTGTTTTCGAGGAAGAGGAAGTTCTGCACTTTTGAGCACAGCTCTAAGGTTTACATCCTTGAGGACGAGCTGTACGAGAACCTGAAGTACCAAGTGGCTGGGGCACATCTTATTGAGGTTGTGGATGCGGAAAGACTTGCATCGGTAGATCCCAGGGTCGAGCTGATCGACAAGGACATTCAGGGTAAGGTTGTTGTTGCCAAGACCGAGGAGCCCATTGGCGAATGCCAGGAGCTTATCGACATTATGAACATCAAGAACGAGGAGCTGGCGCTTATTGAAAGCGAGCAGTTCATCAAGATTTTCGAGCCCGAGGGAGAGATTATCAGCAGGTCCGGAAGCAAGTGTGTGGTCTCGCTCCTCGACCAGTGGTACATTGATTACGGGCTGAAGGAGTGGAAGGAGAAGGCAAAGAAGTGTATTGACAGGATGGTTCTGACGGATGACACCCGTGCCAAGCTCGAGGAGGCTCTTGGATGGATCAACAAGTGGGGGTTCAGCAGGTCTTTTGGGCTTGGAACCCGAATCCCCTGGGATGAACAGTATTTGATTGACTCGCTGAGTGACTCTACGATCTACAATGCCTTCTATACATTCAAGCATCTTTTGTTTTCTGACCTGGAAGGACGAGAGGAGATCTTTCCGTCCAGCCTGCTCTGCGACGAGGTCTGGGAATATATTCTGGGAGACATTAGCGAGGTGCCTGAGCATCTCAAAACCACCGAGTCCATTCTCAAGGATGCGCGGGAAAGCTTCGAGTATTTCTATCCCGTCGACATTCGTGTTTCTGGAAAGGACCTGATTGGAAATCACCTCCTCTTCTTTATTTTCAACCATGTTGCCCTCTTCGATGAAAAGTACTGGCCGAAGAGGATCTACACCAACGGGTACCTGATGCTCAACTCGGCAAAGATGAGCAAGAGCGACGGGAACTACCTGACTGTCGAGGATGCGCTGGCCCACTTTGGCGCCAGTGCCACAAGGATGTGCCTTGCTGATTGCGGGGATACGAACGAGGATGCCAATTTTCTGGAAAGTACCGCGAACTCCATGGTCCTGAAGCTGTACACGCTTACCAAGGCGGTTGAGTCGCTGGAGGACTGCGAAATATCTGACACCGATACTTTGGTGGGGAGGATGAACAAAATGGCCCTTGCTCCTGAGGCACGGTATGACTTCTACGTCAACGAGATGTTCCTTCAATCTATATCGAGGAACATTCGGCTCGCGCTTGAGAGCCACGAGAACATGGTTTACCGAGACGTGGTCAAGTACGGGTTCTACGAGAACGTCCGGCTGATCGAGCTCTACTTTAACCTGAAGGGGCGAAACAACACGCTTGTTGCGTATGGGTACAAGACGATTCTGCAGTTGATGTATCCCATCATACCGTCTCTCTCCAACTATCTTCTGCGGCTCAAGTTTGGGGGCAAGCTTGAGGTTCCTGAGGTGCACCGAACGGCCACAGACAAGATAGGGGCACTAGAGCACCTCAAGGACATCTGTACGCGGATTAATTTCCTCAAGAAGAACTTTGAGGAGGTGGAGATCGGTGTCAGCAAGAACTTCTGTGACTGGAAATCAGAGTGCATGAAGATTGCAGACACATGCAGCGAAAAAGGCGAGGTAGTCAAAAAAGTGCAGGGTGTGTTTGAGAAGTACGGCGTCAACAAACGGAAAGGAATGGTGTTCTGTATGGACTACTTTACATACAGAGAAAAATATCTAGTTGAGTTCGACGAGCTTGATGTGCTGAAGAAATTTAGCGGATACATTGGGGAGACCTGTGGACTGAAGGTTAGTGTTGTGGCAGGGGACAGCAGCGACCCGCTGTCGCCAACCCTGAAGTTTAAGTGAATTTGTTTTTGGCTTCTTTCTTGTTCGATAGTGCGATGTGTCTTCCCCTATTTTGCAGAAAACTTTGTCTCTGCAGCGGTCTTATTTTCCCGGCAAAAGTTGCCCACAAATGAATTTCGACTCCGAGTTCCTCACCTCAGAAAGCAATAAAAAAGAGGGGATGAAGTTCATCTCCCAGTCTGTCTATGCTGTGCTCCGGGACAACAGAGAATGCACCTATCAGTTTATATGCTCCACCATTTTCACCCAAAACAGTGAGACCACCAACAGAAGAATCTACGATGTTTTGAATGTCATGAGAGCAGTCAACATAGTGGGGAAAAAAAACAAAACATATTACTTGATAGATAGCACAGACGATATTAAAAAGAAGCGGATCAAGAAAAAGGAGCTTGTGGACATGAAGGAGACGTTTCAGTACATCACTACCCGCAACGAGCTCCTCTCCAACACACACAGCGAACGGTTGTATCTTCCATTTATGGTAATCTCCACCGACAAGAAGTCTGAGATCCACTGTGACACAAACGAGGAGAGGAGCTTCTTCAACTTCAAGTCGAATAAACCGCTGAAGGTGATTGAGGATCTTGGGATCCTGAGAGAGATTCGGAAGCAGTCCAAAGAGGAGGCGAAACAGCATAGTAAGAACCTGTCGTTTGATGCATTTATATTCTGAGCCAAGAAAGCCAATTAAAATAGTTAGTTAGCCAAGCACACTCCTGTCTGGTGTCCAGGGAATTGCCAGCCACACAGATATTTCCTCGCACCTCTTCTGCATCATCTTTTTCTTGGGCTTGTACAGGGATGCGGAGCATCGTTCTCAGCCTTCGTCAATGCCTTCTTGAAGGGTTGAAATGGCATCCAGGAGACCGGCTTGTCCACCACCTGTTGGCATTTTATGAAACTCTTGCACAATAAAATCTCGCTGAGGCCATATGAAGGCTTTTGAGCAGCGGATATCAATAGGTTGAAAAGGGGTATTTAGGTGGCAATAAAAACAATCAATTCAAGGGCTAGTATGATGTGGAAATTTATTACACTTCTATTGGGCGCAACGTGGGTGGCTGAGCAAAAGGTCAGTCTGAGGCTTGTAGAGTGACCGGAAACAGCCATGAGTAACAGCTTAGGATGGCCACTGAGAGGCTGAAAATACTGAACCAGCGGAAGATTGCATTTTTAGGAATAATGCAATTATCAAGCCGATTCCAATAAGGATCACATCAGATTTCCCCTGTACCTTCTTTCCCTTTTCTGACCATATAAATTGTGATCACACCCAGCAGCCCATGCACAGACGCTTGAGTTCCGTTCTCCAGCTTCTTCTGGTGCTGCAGGCACTGTGTTCAGCCCATCCCCGTAAGCTGGAGGATTATGACGAAGACGAAACCTTTATACGCTTGTCTGGACTGCAGATCAAGGAAATTGACGGCAGCGTGCTCAAGAAATTCAAGAATCTACATACACTGTATCTCAGCAGAAATAGCCTGACCAAAGTACCTCCTGAAGTGGGCAGCCTGAGGAATTTGCTTAATATGTCCCTCGACTACAATAGCCTCACTGAGCTACCACCCGAGGTGGGGGACATGGAGAACCTGCTAGTTCTGGATCTCAGTGAGAACAAGATAACTGCGCTGCCGCCAGAAATAGGAAACCTGAAGAATCTGGAACGCTTATACATCAACTTCAACAGGATAGCCTCGCTGCCATCCGAGATAGGAGGGTTGGAGAGCCTAACACACCTATATGCCCACTCGGCTGGGCTGGTCATCTTACCGGTAGAGTTGGGCAGTCTGAAGAGTCTCAAAGTGCTGAGCCTGGGCAATAATAGGCTGTCTCTGGTGCCATGGTCACTGAGAGCCCTGCAGTCCCTAGAAAGACTGAATCTGGTAGGAAACAACATTGCTGATGAGGGAGAGTGCGGTGTCTCCATGGGTAGGAGAGAACTAAGAGAGGCATTTGGCGATCGTGTCATGCTTGATCCCACAGAGTTCTATCTGGGGTACAGGGCAGATGCCGCAAGTATAGAGGTAGTCGACAAGAACATCGGGGAACTAGATGGGAAGCAGCTCAAAATGTTCACGAATGTGCACTCTATGAAAATCTGCAGGTGTCGTCTGGATAGACTGCCATATGAAGTAGAGGCACTGAGGACGCTAAGGATTCTGAATGTCAGTGAGAATCGCCTGTCCAGGCTTCCGTCGGCCATTGGTAAGCTGTCGATGCTACAGGCACTCAACTGTGGCTCGAACAACTTGGCCACGATTCCCGCCTCAATAGGTAAGCTAACGCGCCTGCGGTCACTATTCGCTCACGATAACCAGTTGGTCACAGTACCACCGGATGTGGGAAATCTGGTGAAGCTGCGTAGACTGGTCCTCGACAGTAATATGCTAGAGAGCCTGCCAGCTACCGTAGGGAATCTTTCCGAGCTAGAAATCCTGATGCTTGCCAATAACCGTCTGGCTGTGCTGCCATGGTCACTGAAGAGGCTGGCGAGATCCTTGAAGGAGCTAGACCTCAGGCTTAATCCAATTGCCTGGAAAGGCACGCCAGGAGAGAGCATGGGTCGCAAAGAGCTGAGGGCAGCATTTGGAGATCGTGTCTTGCTTGATCCTATTGAGCCATACCTAGGCCACGGTGAAGGTGCCACTGAGATTGTGGTAGCCAACAACAACCTTGGAGGACTCGATGGAGAACAGATTGCGATGTTCTGGAAGGTGCGGAGTATGGAAATACGCAATTGTGGGCTAGATAGTCTGCCCCACGAAATAGGGGAACTGGTAACACTGCAGACATTGGACCTCAGTCACAACAGCCTGGGCATCATTCCATCTGTAATGGGGAGGCTGGTGATGCTGACTAGCCTGGACCTCAGCCACAACAGTCTGAGAACGATCCCATCCACAATGGCCGACCTGATGCATCTCCGGGTGCTATCCCTTGGCGGAAACATGATCGAGGACCTTCCAGCATCTGTAGGCAGGTTGGGCAATCTGCGGACACTAACCGCCAGCAAAAACTGTCTGAGAGAGTGGCCTGAGGCAGTAGGAGGACTGAGGACTCTAGAGATACTAGATTTGGGCAGCAACAAGATAGCGACAGTGTCTGGCGAGATAAAGAAACTGTCTAATCTAAAGTACCTCATGCTCGACAACAACGGACTGGAGTCACTACCAGGTGAGATAGTGGAACTGAGGAGGCTAGTTTGTCTGGACCTGAGTGGCAACATGTTGGCGTTCCTCCCTGCAAACATCGGGGAGATAAGGAGTCTGCGGACACTCAACCTCAGTTGCAACAGACTAACAACAGTGCCATGGTCTCTGAAAGGGCTGGAGAAGTCGCTGGTGCGGTTAGATATGCGGGGCAACGAGCTTGCAGAAACTGGTGAGGAGGGTGTAGCCATGGGCCGCAAAGAGCTGCAGGCAGCGTTTGGGGATCGTGTGGTGTTTGACGAAGAATCCCGCGGAGGCTGGTGGAGGCTCTGGTGGTAGGATTGGTTTATATCCCTGCTGTACCCAGGATTCATTAAACTACATCTTCATCATATCCATTGTATTCTTGTGAGCTATGATGAATTAAGAATAAATGAGTTGTCCGTCGCCCTTAGTGCCGGGAGAGTCCATTGCGGAAGTATTGTGAGCCTTAGCAAAGACCTAAGTGGTGGAGCCATGAGACATTAGGGAGGTACGTTTCCGAACTGGCAAGATGGATAGTGGGCCAATAGACCAAAAGGGGCTGGGAATGTAAATAGCAGTGTTTTAAGGAGCCGCATGAGATATGGGCACATTGTGCTTCTCCTGAGTGGAGTATGGGCAACAGCACAAGATGACCAGTATGCAATACAGGACAGGATTTATGAAGCAATTGTGAGCGGAGATCCCTTGCAGGTTGAGCAGTGCGTTGAGGAGCTTAAACAGGCCAAGAAAGTAACGGAGCACATTGATAGAGCTCTGGTTATTGAGTCGCTCAAGTATTGTCCCGATAGTGTCGAGATACTACTTGATGCGCTAAAGCATGCAGAAGTAAAAGTGCCTATGGAAACATTTATCGACGAGGACTTGGTTATAAAATCACTTAAATACTGGTATGGCACTTGGATATTGCTAAACGAGTTAAAAAATGTAGAAGTGAAAGTGCCTATGGAAAACTTCATCACCACGAATATGGTCGTCAAGTCACTTAAGTATAAAGCAGAAGCCGGTCTCAATAGCTTATTGGATGAGTTAAAGGATGCAAATGTATCTATGGAAGGGTTTATCAACAGAGAGTTAATTATCGAGTCGTTTAAGTACAATTATGGCACTTGCACATTATTGTATAAGTTGAAAGAGGCAGGAGCACCTATGAAAAAGTTCATCAACAGGGAATTAGTTATTGAATCATTTAAGTACAATTCTGATACTTGGGCACTGCTGGGTGCGCTAAATGGTGCAAATGCGCCTATGTGTGACTTTATAAACAAGGACGTGGTTATCGGGTCGCTTGAATACGAGTATGGTACTCAGATGTTGTTGGATGTACTAGGTCGATCATTGGAAGATGTTTTACCTTCCTCCGAAATAGGCAATAATGTAATATCTGTTGCAAATCATAAGGCTCTTGC
>JAQQPU010000164.1:7775-22342 GCA_029168905.1 Artemia sp. Kazakhstan ARC1039 | reverse complement strand
TAAAAATGGTTCGCGAATGAGCTTGCCAAGCATAGGAGCTCAATCCAGTCAGTTTATTCTGATAAAGTTCTTAGTGATCCAAATGAGATTTAGAAAATAGTGTTAAAACCACAGAGGAATTGCCTTAATAATATATTGGATTATGACATCCCTGAATCAACTTGGATCAAGTATTATGAGAACGTATTCTCTGTACCTGAAATGTGCCTTGCGGATTATTATACGTCTGAGTTAGATTCTTTCCTAGCTTGTTCTTCTAATTCTGATGTTGTGGTTTCTCTAGAGTGTGTAATGACTGCTATTAATCGCCTTAAGAAAAAGAAATCCAGGGGTTCAGATAATATTTCCGCGTTCCGTGTCAAAATATGTAGTCAATTATTCCATCATCATATTACACTGTTTTTTCAAATGATTTTTGTTACCAGAATACTTCCGTCGTCTTTTTGTATTGGGGCTTTACTTCGATCCCTAAGAAAGCTAAATTTCATCGGGAATGCTCATCTTTTTGGCTGATCATGGTTTCGACAACATCTTGTAAAATATTTGAGCTTTTGATAATTAATAAGGTCCGAAATAAGTGTTATAAACCGGGCTCACAGTTTGGATTCCAGCCGCGTCTGGGTTGTTGCCATGTTTTGTCTGCGGTAGCATCTATTCTTGTTGATGCCGAGAAATCTGGAGAAAGTTTGGCTCTCGTGGCGTACGATGTTCAACGTGCCTTTGACTCTTTTATTCATGATGAGTTGATATTGGATATGGGAAAGAGCGGTGTAAAAAAAAACCCTTCTTCCTTTAAAAGATATGTATGCAAATCTGAAAGCCGAACTTAAGCTCTTGCATCAGCATCCAGATCTTAAAATAAAAAATAATCCTGTGTACTGGTTAAAAAAGGGGCTCAACAAGGGGCAATAACTTCACCTACTGCTTTTAATAATACTATCATCCGAGGGCAAGAGAGATGTAAAACAACTTGTGTCCTGCGACGTAACGATGTTTCGTTAATATCATACGTGGACGATATATTTAATTCGAGCCGCACTGTTTCGGGTATAGAGGAAAACTTTAACATCCTCCAAAATGATTATAAGCAGCTTGGATTAGAGTTTAACGCAGAAAAGTCAGAAATCCTGCTTTTTAATTGGAAACCAGTCCCGATGATTTTATGATTGCTCTTGGAAATAAAAAATGTTAAGCGAGTCCAGCTCATTACATACTTTGGCCTTCATATCAGTTCAACTCTAAAAATAACCCGTCAATTGCTTATCGACCATCTACAGAAGCGAATTGGTTTTGCATATAGTAAAATTGTTTCAAATAAGTTGTGGTTCAACAGAAGAGTTTGAGCTCGCCTTTATAATGCAATCACACTCCCCCATTTTTGTATTTGAGTCCTTTTTGGAGAATTTTTCCCGAGTGTGATAAACGTAAACTTCTGTTTTCTTTAAGTATACTAAGGTTTTACTTCGTCTCCGGCTTTGGTCCCGAAATTCTTTTCTTATTAAGAATAATAATATGGGAGATCTAACTTAAGCCGTCCTTAAGCAGATCTCAATGTTCAATAATAATGTTAAAAGCCATCCGTGGTTTGAAATCCTCCGCCATTAAAACTCAGTGTGTTTTTGTTTTCTCCATGGTTTAACCAGTCTTTTCTGCTAGTGAGTATTACATTGAATCTAAAACTTGTATTTTTATGTATTTTTATTTGTCATTTATGTTTATTTTTCTTGTTTATCTTGTTTTTCTTGTTTATCTTTTTCTTGTATTTTTAGTACTCCGTCTCTTTTGTTTGATTTTGATGGGCAATAAAATATTATAATAATTATTATTATTATTGTTATTATTATTATTATATAGAACTGTTTATTGGGAAGTATACAGACAATTTCAGGGAGGATTTTTTTCTTGTAGCAGGGAGGGGATCGGGGGTTATGTTGGAGGATCTTTCAATGGAGGAAGTTTTCATAGGGGGAAGGGACATTGCTATGAAGGGGGCGCCGGACTTTCCAGCATTTTTCAAAGAACAATCAGAAATTAAATAAAAAAAAACAAGTTTTTCAACTGAAAGTAAGGAGTAACATAAAAACTTAAAATGAACAGAAATTATTACGTATATAATTGGGTTCACCCCCTCGTCAATACCTCGTTCTTTAAGCGAAATATTTTTTTGTACTTTCATAAGAGCTATTTATTCGAATTAACGGCCTCTGTTATTAAGGGGCATTTTTAAAGAATTGGAACAACATTCGAACTTTAGCGCAGAGAGCGAGGTATTGACTTGGGGGCGAATCCCCTAAAATACGTATTAAAAATGTATGAACATAGAAGTTCGTTACGCAAGTTAATTCGTAAATTACGCATATTTATTACTAATAAAAAGGTTCGTAAATAAAATTAAACAACTTTCGAGAAAGCTATCTAACTAAAAAAGTGAAATCAATGTATAATTTTTGTTTTAATTGTTCATCTACTGTGAGCCAAAATCAAAACCTGCATTAATTCAAAAATTGTCAGAAATGAAACTAAAAAACAACATGTTTTTTTTAATTGAAAGTAAGGAGTGACATTAAAACTTAAAACGCACAGAAATTATTTTGTATATGAAAGGGGCTGTCCCCTCCTCAACGCCTTGCTCTTTACGCTAAAGTTTGACTCTTTCTCACAACTCTATTTTTAAAAACAAAAAAAAAATTTTAGCGTAAAGAGCTAGGCGCTGAGGAGGGGACAGTCCCTTTCATATTCGGAATAACTTCTTTTTGTTTTATGTTTTAGTGTTGCTCCTTACTTTCAGTTTAAAAAAAACTTGTTTTTTTTGTTTAATTCCTGGAAGATTAGCATCCAGTATGTTTAATTAATTTTTTTATCTTGGTTTTACTAGAGCATAAAAAAATTCATCTATCATAAGGGTGTTTGATCGAGTGGCAACCCCATTCTGTTTTGGGGTAAATTCTGTTCATTGTAAGTATATTTTTATTATTAATGGATAGTTAAATATTTGTGATTCATTCATACGCAATATTGGTTAGGCTACCGAAATTATTTTTAAGGCAAAATTAAAACTGTCTGAAATTTATCTTTGTTTTTAATAATTTTAATTTCAAACATTTTTGATTACATTTTGTTCTTCTTACTTTTTTTCTGTTCGTTTTTACATTCAATTCAAATATAGTTTTTCAGCTGAAAGTAAACAGCAACATTAAAACATAAAACGAATCGAATTATATAATTATATAAAAATATTACAAAAATATTTTATAAAAATCGAATTATATAAAACATAAAACGAATTCTGTATATGAGGGGAGCTGCCCCTTCCTCGACCCTCACTCTTTATGCTAAAGTCTTCAAGTTTTTTAAAAATACTTTTCATTCATATTCAAGCTGTATTTACGCAATCACTCTCAAAGAATTGTGGCAAAATCCAAATTTTACTGAAAATATAGAGGCTCTAGGAAAGGGTACTCCCCATCATATATCGAATAATTTCTGTTGGTTTTAAGTTTTAACGCCACTCCTTTCTTTCACTAGACAAAGCTTGTTTTTATTTGTTTTTTGACTGTTTTTTTAATCATGTCAGCAAATCCTTCCCCCTTCTTATAAAATTTCCCGGTGGAAATTTATTTCCGAAAGTTTCTTTTGCTCTCCTTGGAAGATTCTCCCCGAGGAAAATCCTTTCCTCTCACAAAAACTCTCTCTAAAAAAAGTTCTGAATTTCTTTAGCATCAAATACTCTAAGTGAAGACTTGGCAAATTGCGTAGCTTACAGACCTTTCACCAAGGACTATGGATGAGTCAGGTGGGTTAGTTCTTGGATCTTTTAAATACGCCTTTAAATCTCAGATGTCATTGGGAAAAAAGGGGCATGAGAAAAGGATTTTTGCCCCCCCCAAATCTTTTGTTTTATTTCTGGATCATAGATTTTTTTAAATCTGGTTTGATTCCCGGTGTGGCCGGTTATTTGGTTTGGGACTGGGGTTAGTGCCATGACTCTGTAAGTTCAGCCAGATTCGTCACAGCCCTAAATTGGAACTTGGAGAAATCTAGGGAAGGTAAGCAAAAAGGATGTGCGAAAGCACAGGATGGCTGGCCTCCAACCGCCCATTGCACTCTCTGACTGAATTGGGTCAATCTAAGGAAGCGGAGCCCTATCCCTTTTGCACATTGGTTTCTCAAAGTTTCGCAAATTTCAAGAATTATACCTTATCTGATATTGGTTAATCATTCATGTTGTCGATGAAACAATGTAATATATATAAGCGGGCCCATAGGAAATTACTGTGTCAATCCAAGAGAGTGGACAGTAACCCTTAATTGGGTTAATGTAAGAGAGCGGACAGTAACCCCTTATTGTTTCAATCTAAAGAAGTGGCCAGTACTCCCCCCATACAAGCGAGCTATCATTCCCAGACATACGGTTGATTATATGTCTTTTTATATGACTGGTGTTTTATGTAATTTTTTTGTTTTGTATGGATGTTTTATGTTAACGGATGTAAAGATATGTATTGTTCACTATATTGGTGTTTTATCTGATGTTTTATTGTTAATCCATACAAGCGGGATATCATTCCAAGACATATGGTTGATTATATGTCTTTTTGTAAAACTGATGTTCTATTTAATTTTTTTTGTATGGATGTTTTATGTTTAAGGATGTAAAGATATTTATTGTTCATTATGTTGATGTTTTATTCGATGTTTAATTGTTTGGATGTACGGATGTTATTGTAGGGATGGTTTAATGTCTTGTTAAATGGTTTTTGTTTATTTGATGTTTTTTATATGGAAATTTGTGTTTAATGTAGGAATCAAACGTGAGACCCATTATTTCCTATGGTAAAAGAACGAGATGTTACTCGACTAAGCCAACAAGCCATTGAACATATTAGAATTTTAGAAATACATTTAAAGTACTGTTCCCGAGACATTGGCCAATTGATGTTAAGCGTCACAATATCGTAACAAGTTATTTGCACATTCGATTTATCAATTGGGTTTTTGGTAGGTGTTAATAGTGACCTATTTCGGTGTATTATTTATGGTATCATCCTGAGAATATGCATACCACGATGATTTGAGATGCATACTGGACAGACAATTTCTTCTGATTGTTGGGTTCCATATCCCAGCTCAAGGACCCCAAGTCTCAAAATTCCCTTTTGGGGACCCTAAGACCCTAAAATGGGAGTGATATTAATATGTTAGTCGTGACTTTTACTATTGGAAAAATAATGTTTGTAGCAGCACTTTTTATGACTTGGATTTTCTTATGGACTTGAGAATTATTTTTATTATTATTATTTTTTTAATAATGCGGCTGTACCTATGGCACTCTATGCGTACTATTAGACACGACGTGGCTGTCCCAGTGGTACTCTATGGCAGGTCATTACTGTGTCAATCTAAGGAAGCGGTTAGTACTCCCACCATACAAGCGGGCTATCATTCCAAGCAGATACACAGTCAATCCATAAAAGAGGCCTATCATTCCATGCCGACACATAGCCAATCTAATAGGATGTTTTATGTTTATGGATGTAAGCATTTTTATTGTTCATTATATTGGTGTTCTATGTTAACGTTTTTATTGTATGGATGTATGGAGTCAATCTTATTGTTTGGATATTTTATGTTTATGGATGTAAGGATTTTTATTGTTCATTATATTGGTGTTTTATTTGATGTTTTATTGTTTGAATGTCCGGCTGTTATTGTAAGGATGTTTTAATGTCTTGTTAAATGGTTTGTGTTTTAATTGATGTTTGTTTATATAGAAATTTGTGTTTGATGTAGGATTCGAACGTGAGACCCATTATTTCCTAAGGTAAAAGAGTCGCACTTTTTCTTTTTTTGGACTGAATTCTTTTTGACTTGAAAATTATTTAACTTTTTTTTATTTTTTTATGTGTCTTAAAATGACATGAAATATACTTAAAACAAAAAAAAATCACATTTAATATTTTCGAAATAAAAATGGGAATGATATTAGTGTGTTAGTCGTGACTTTTATTATTAGAAAATAATGTTTGCAGTAGCACTTTTTTTATTACTTGGATTTTTTATGGACTTGAAAATTATTATTTATTATTATTATTATTTTTATTAATGTGGCTGTACCTATGGTACGCTATGCTTGCTAATAGACACGACGCGGTTATCCCAGTGGTACTCAATGGCAGGTTATCGACACTATCAGGTTTATTGTATATACTAAATCAGTAATTTTTCTACACTGGGAGGGTGGACATCTGCATCATATTTTTGTTTAAAAAGTGAAGATGGATTATTTGGGGGAAATGTATATACTGGTAAAGTCATCGTTGCCTTAGATGCTGACAAAGAACAATAGTTGAACTACGAAACAAGCACTAGCGGTAAGCTAACACCATTGGAAATGTATGCTTGTTTTGTCATGACAGTGAGAGTTTAGATTCCTTTGGAGTACCCAAGACTTTCCATTACGCAAATAATGGATATGTGAGGGTTTCGTTCCCAGAGATGATAGTGCTCAAACAGAATACCAACATAAAAAATAATAGTTAATGAAGAGGGGTATCTTCTTGCTCATGGTTCTAGTAAGACATTAACTACTGATTTATCTTATTGCCGTCGTTCTGGTATTAGTTTTCAAATGAATGCAAAGGGAAAAAAAGACTTACTGCTGCACTAGTGTCATAAATCATATCTTGTTTACGTGCCAGAACTGTTAACTGTGTTAAAATAAGGCTTATCGTAGAAAGAGAAAAGCCGAGACAGGTAGTCCAAGTAATTGTGGAGGCAAAAGTTTAAATGACTGCGGCACGGGTAAATGGCGGGAGTAAGAATGACTCTCTTGTTGGACACATGCTTGTTTGTCAGTTTTTGGAAAGGCACGCCTGTAAAGAGTCTCAGGTATGTTGACCAAGAATTTAAAATTGAAATAGGACCGTTATATTGCCTGGAATGGGAGGCAATAAAGGCACTCCCGCTATGGTCTTAAGAAGGTTGACGAATAATTTAGAATTGGCATAGGACCATTAATTTACTTGAAATAACAGGGAAACGAATAATCGTTTAAACTGCTGCACCACGCTAAGTATACCTAAATGAACCTAATTTGAATGCAGTTATTTGAACTAAAAATGCAAGCACCCGGGTTAAGGCACAAAATATATTGTGCTGCCATCTATATCTAAATGGAAATAGACAGCAGTACTAGGGCTAGTAAAAAAATAAAAGTCAAGGTACTGTGCTGCCATCTATATTTAAATGAAAATAGATGGCAGTACTTCGGTTAGTAAAAAGAATAAATCTGTCACCTAAAAAACTCACTGAGAGTGTTTTTATGTGGCTGACTCCAAAGTACTCTATGACTGGTCATTGACACCAGTTTTTAAGACTTCTCTTTATATTTGGAAGTGTTGGTATCATGGACATGAAATTAAAATGTTTTTCATCTCTTGGATCCGTGTTCCTTACGTTCAATTAAGAGCAAAATTGCTTTTTTTATTTATTTTTTATACTCATTAAATTAACATGTTTTTTCGTCTCTTGGATCCATGTGTCTAAGGTTGAATTAAGATTTATTTTCTATTATGACATTATTTTTGCATATGTCACAGCTCTGTCCTGAATTTTACCGTAGAAGAGAGAAAGTTCTCTTCTGAATTTTTCCATAGAAGAGAAAAAAGTTGCATTTCAATTCTGATTTTTTTTCAAAGATGTATTCCGGTTCTGAGAATCACCAAAGAAGATAAAAAAAGCTACCATTCAGTTCTGAGTTTCCTCTGGAGCTGATATCGTACCCTAAAAATAATGGAAACAAAGACAAAATATTGCAATAAAATATTTTTATTGAAATAATTACATGATGAATATCATCATAAAAAATGAACACCTTAAATCTACTCATAAAATAATTCACGTTTTTTCTCCAGATGTCACATATTTCTATTTCAGGGGTATACACAAGTTTCAACAACCTAGAAATTCACCATTCATCACCCACTTAGTGTGATCCCAATCTATATCACAGGTTTTGTTGTTCTTCTTTTTCCTGGAATAAATTATACACATATACCAAGAAGGAATATTTATCTTTGATTATTTTTTCAAGATATATTCCAGTTCTGAGAATCACCAAAGAAGATAATAAATGAGCTACCTTTCAGTTCTGAATTTCCACTGGATTTGATATCGCATCCTAAAAATAATGGAAACAAAGAAGAAGTAATGCAATAAAACATTTTTATTGAAATAATTACAAGATGAATATCATCATAAAAATGAACACATTAAATCTACTCATAAAATGCTTCACGTTTTTTCTCCAGATGTCATATCCCATTTCAGGGGTATACTCAAATTTTAACAATCTATAAGCTCACCATTCATCACCTACTTGGTGTGATCCCAATCTATATCTTGGGTTTTGTTGTTCTTCTTCTTCCAGGCATATCTTATACACATATTCCGAGACGGAATATTTATCAGAACCCATTTGGTAAAAATTCATACATTGAACTTTGAAGTTTCTGTATTATATTGATTCAACTGATAATCAAATTAAATTTATTGACTGAGATACTAACTTTGTACCAGATTTTTTATATCCATGCTTAATACCAGACTAAAAGCGTCGACGCCTAAAATCATGCTACAATGAAGAATCATGCCTAACATTAAAACATCCATATCAGCCTAAAAAACTATCAAAATAAAAATCCATATATCCATACAATAAAACATCCATACAAAAAAAATATTAAATAAAACACCAACCATACAACAAGACATATAATCAATCATATAGTAACATAAAAAGTCAACCATATATCAATAAAGAAAACCATCCCTACAATAACAACCACATGTCCATACAATAAAACATCAAATATAACACCAATACAATGAACAATAAAAATTCGTATACATAAAACATCCATACAATAAAACATTAAATAATCACCAGTACAATAAATAATAAAATATCCATACATATAAGACATTGTGGAAGCAGTTAAAAGGTGTCACCATCTATGCTTTTTTAAATGTAAAAAACTCTGAAAGTTCATTTATGTGGCTGACTCAATAGTGCTCTATGACTGGTCATCAACACCAGTTTTTAAGACTTCCCTTTAAATTTGGAAGTGTTGATATCATGGACATAAAATTAAAATGTTTTTCATCTCTTGGATCCGTGTGCCTTAGGTTCAATTAAGAACAAAAGTGTTTTTTTTATTAATCTCGTATACTCATGAAATTAATATGTTTTTTCGTCTCTTGGATCCCTGTGTCTAAGGTTGAATCAAGATTTGTAAAAAAAATCCAAGTCATGAAAAAAATTGTTACTAAAAACATTATTTTTTAATAGTAAAAGTCATGACTAACATATTAACATCTTTCCCATTTTCATTCCCAAAATTTTAAATCTTATTTTTTTAAGTATATTTCATGTTATTTTAACATACATAAAAAAATTATAAAAAAAAGTTGAATAATTTTCTAAGTCCAAAAAAATTCAGTCCAAAAAAAGAAAAAGTGCTACTCTTTTACTTTAGGTAATAATGGGTCTCACGTTCGATTCATACATCAAACACAAATTTATATATAAAAGAACATGAAATAAAACACAAACCATTTAACAAGACATTAAACCATCCCTGCAGTGACAGCCGTATATCCAAATAATAAAACATCAAATAAAACACCAATATAATGAACAATAAAAATCCTTACATTCTTAAACATAAAACATCCTATTAGATTGGCTATGTGAGTGCATGGAAAGATAGGCCTCTTGTAGGGTTGAACCCAACCATCACAAGAAATTGTCTGTCCAGTATGCATCTCAAATCATCGTGGTTAACAGGTCACTGTTATAACCAACCGAAAAACCAATTGATAAATCGAATGTGCAAATAACTTGTTACGATATTGTGACGCTTAACATCAATTGGCAAATGTCTCGGAAACAATACGTACAATATATTTCTAAAATCATAAAATTTTCAAAGGCTTGTTGGCTCAGTCGAGTAACTTGTCTTTCTTTTACATTAGGAAATAATTGGTCTCGCGTTCGATTCCTACATCAAACATAAATTTCCATATAATAAAACATCAAATAAAACCCAAACCATTTAACAAGACATTAAGCCATCCCTACAATACATCCGTACATCCCAACAATAAAATATCAAATAAAAAAACAATATAATAAACAATAAAAATCCTTACATCCATAAACATAAAACATTCATACAAATAAAAAAATTTAATAAACATCAGTCATACAAAAAGACATATAATCAACCATATGTCTTGGAATGATATCCCGCTTGTATGCATTAACAATAAAACAGCAAATAAAACACCTATATAATAAACAATAAAAAGTCTTACATCCATAAACATAAAATGTCCTATAGATTGGCTATGTGTCTGCATGGAATGATAGGCCTCTTGTATTGTTGAACGCAACCATCAGAAGAAATTGTCTGTCCAGTATGCATCTCAAATCATCGTGGTATGCATATTCTCAGGATGATACAATAAATAATGCCCCGAAACAGGTCACTGTTAACACCTACCAAAAACCCAATTGATAAATCGAATGTGAAAATAACTTGTTACGATATTGTGACGCTTAACATCAATTGGCCAATGTCTCGGAAACAATACGTTGAATGTATTTCTAAAATCCTAATATGTTCAATGGTTTGTTGGCTCAGTCGAGTAACGTGTCGTTCTTTTTCCTCAGGAAATAATGGGTCTCACGTTTGATTCTTACATCAAACACAAATTTCCATATAATAAATTATTAAATAAAACACAAACTATTTAACAAGATATTAAACCGTCCCTATAATAACATCCGTACATCCAAACAATAAAACATCAAATAAAACACCAATATAATAAAGAATATAAATCCTTACATCCATAAACATAAAACATCCATACAAAAAAATTAAATAAAACATTAGGCATAAAGAAAAGATATATAATCAACCATATGTCTTTGAATGATATCCTGCTTGTATGGATTAACAATAAAACATCCATTTAAACCCCAATATAATGAACAATAAAAATCATTACATCCATAAACATAAAACATCCATACAAAAAAAAAATTAAATAAAACACCAGTCATACAAAAAGACATATAATCAACCATATGTCTTGGAATGATAGCCTGCTCGTATGAAGGGAGTTCTGACCGCTTCCTTAGATTGACATAATAAGGGGGTACTGTCCGATCTCTTTCATTGCCCAATTAAGGGGTACTGTCCACTCTCTTAGATTGACACAGTAATGTCCTATGGGCCCGCTTGTATATATTACATTGTTTAACCGACAATATGAGTGATGAACCAATATCAGATAAGGTATAATTTTTGAAGTTCGTGAAATTCTTAGAAACCTGTGAAATTTGCGAAATTTCGTAAACCTATGTGCAGAAAGGATAGGGCTCCGCTTCCTCAGATTGACACAATACTACTACTGAAGAACCACGAAACGGAGATCAGCACCACCAGTTTGGACCGTGAGGGTCTAGTGCCTTCATACTCACTTTTACTTACTTACTTTTATATCTTTTTGTTCACTTAAAAAAAACACTTGATCCTTTGATTTTCGTTCGAATAAGCCATCTCTTGATCTTCTTGGACCATTGATTCGATACGATCACCCATGGGAAAAAAATATCGTGCTCTTGCTTCTGGCGAAAAACACAAAATTGCAGATTTTGTAGATAGGAGCCTGAAACCCCCATCGTGGGATTGTTTGATACATTGAATCTGATGGTGTGATTTTTATCAAGATCACTTGACTTTTTGGAGTGTCTTCCCATTTTTCACAAACCAGGCTTATTTTCTCAGGCTCGTAACCTTTGTTGGGCAACATTTAACTGAATGAATTTTATATCTTTGGAATCAGCATAAAAAGCCAATTATTTTGATATATCTATTGTTATCAAAGTTCTTTTTTCAAAGTATCGATTACGATTGGGCTGAGTCGCTCCTTGCTTGCAGTTCATTACCAAGAGCTGTTTGATATCTTTCATGACGCTATTGGTACTCATTTTAAATACTTGTTCCTTCCTTTTCGTGGAAAGACTACATTTTAAAATTGTAGTTATATTTATTCTGAAGTCAACATGGCATAGTAATTCAATTGTTCCAATTTTAGGCGTAGAGTACCCGAAGTTTTAGGGTAAAAAAAGCTTATCAATATAAGAAATAAAGTTTTGCATATCCAGTTTTCCATTTTTCCGAGCTTGCAAATCCTTGGACAAAAATAAAGAAGGTATTCATCCGTTTCGATCTGAATATCTTAAAAAAAGTTTTGGCTTTACTATTAAATATTCGAAACCAAATACTTTATTCGTATCTGAATGCTTATGCTGAATTATTCAAGAAACTGAAAAATGCTCTGTTGTATAAAATACAATTAATTTTTCAAGTTTCAAATAGAAAAGACAATTTGTAATACTGAACAAAAATAATTGCCCCCATGCATATAGCAGCTTTTTGAGATAAACATTAATCTCGATTTTCTGTCAATTTCTTAGAAAAATTACCGTCTACTTCACATTATTCTTATTTCATAGTTGGTTTCCATTCTACTACAAAATTAAGCTTCTAAATTCGACACCTAAATTCAGATGTTTGAAGTTCTGTTGAATCTCGTTTTAGGTTTTCAAGAAAACGTCTATATATCCATTTCGGAGACGGGTTTTTTTTATTTTGAGCCTTGAGTTATGTTTTTTGTTGTATCGTAGGACGCCAAAAAGTATTCTTGGCTTGACTATAGAGTTGAAATAACCGAGCCATCAAAAAAATTCTGGTATTGACCCTACGAAACCCCACATGTTACACTAGAAGTATTTTGAGAAGGCAATATGTCAAAATTCAGAATTAATTTTTGCTTCTTCAGAGAAAATCACCGAAATGACCTCTATCAGAACTTAGGTAGATTGTGTGGCCCTTTGTGATATCGCTCATACCGATTACCTTAACCTAAAGAGCAACCGCTGGAATTTTTCGTTCGACGGTGTTTCCACTCTTATAATTTTTTATGCCTTTACCAGGACAATTTAAATAAAACAGACTTCACTCTATTATTAGTTGTCAGTTGAAACACCCCCTATTTTATTCCCAAAAGGTCGGTTTAAAACACAAAAACAGGTGACGCCAAAAGCTTGACAAAAAATATTAGTTAATGGTTTGGAAGAGAATCTTCGCTTTTTTTTTTTTTAAGATGATCGTGACCAACTTTTCTAGTCGAGGCCTTTGAATAAAATAACGATTTTAACAGAATTAGAATGACATAAGCTTAACCGAAACAGCGTTAATATTTTACCGCAAAAATATTGATATAAAACTCTACGGCAAATTTTATACCGTGTTGATTTCATTTTCCAAAAAGATTTTTGATCTTTCAACTTATGATTTTGCACAAAGATCTGGCTGCTAGGACATCTTGAGTTAGCAAAAAATTGATTTATCCGTACGAAAATAAATGCCATTCAGGAATGTCTAATAGATACTTGTCAACAGAGGGTTTTTGAACAATATATATTGTTTTAGGTCAACAGACTAGTTGGTAACACTCTCCTCTTAGATTAACAAGCCAGACATACACTTTACAATAAGTTCATTATCTTGAGCCAATATAATAAAGTATTTCTTGGAAAAACTAACATGGTTACGAAAGAGGAAATAATCCTTTCAAATTAAGCGAAATAGCACAAGTGATGAGAACCTGCTGTTGCCTGCTAATCTTCAAATTTTATTTTCTTGTTGCTTAATTTTTATCTTTTATTTGGTCAAATTTTTATCAGTTTTACAGCTAATAAAGCAAATGAAGGTTCAGTAGCTGAATTGGCTTGCAAGAAGAACCATGTCATCGACAAGGAAACTTTTTTGCAACCTCATCAAATCTCCGGTTAAACCAACGGTAATATAGTTTTGAATTTAATCATTTTCAGGATTATTTATATTGTGCGCAATAAATTTACAAATTTAGTCTTAAGAAAAATAAAGAGCGATTGAGACTGGTAAATATTACCGCATGTTGGAAAGGATGGCTATCTTAGTCATCTATGCTACGGGTTTATTTAGTCACTACTGGTAAACCTTCTTCCAGCGTATTTTACCAGCCCAGGCACGTGGAAGATGTCTTATCAAATGTTGCTTTTTTGCGCACTTTAACCACTGTAGACTGTAGCGTCTTCTTTTTCCAAGCATGAAACGCATTTGACACCGTGTCTAAAGGCTCTGAGCTGTGTCGTCACAGCCTAGTTCAGTTGTTACTCGGCAAAAAAACAGGTTTTTTATAGGCATACCGTGATGTGTGCATCAGAATTGCGCATGCGCGAAGGCAGAGTATGAATCTTGTGTGGTTTTAAATGTGTCTCACTTTTCCTTAACGGCTCCTATTGAGGTGCGGTGTTGAACAGAAACGGCCCACAATGAATGTACTGTTCCAAATAGGGACAATTCCAAGTGAATGTTCGCTTCAAAGCAGAGATGGTTCCAATTGATGTGTGGTATGGAATACAGACGGCTCATAATGAATGTATGATG
>JAQQPU010000163.1:119235-132386 GCA_029168905.1 Artemia sp. Kazakhstan ARC1039 | reverse complement strand
TATATATATATATATATATCATGGACGTGCGTAGGTTCTCTAGGAGGTGGGGCAGCCGATTCTGTGATAAAGGACGGAGGGGGAGGGCTGAAGTTATATTAGCAGTTAACAACACCTTACATTGCCAGCATTTCTATCATACCTATGAAATCTTCATTAATTAGTAATCACCAAAAATCATCAATAAGCTTCAGCATGAATCTTTTTGGATTAGAGCTAAATCTTTCTAAGACATTATGGATAAATGCTTCTTGTTTGACTTTTATTCTGTCATTCCAGCTATTTATTTCCAGCTTTTTCTACCATCTACCTTTTATCAACTGCTTTTTTAGCCATCTACCTTTTTTCAACTGCTTTTTCAACCATCTGCTTTTCAGCCATATCTAGTGTAAATTTGAAGTTCTAACTGCGCGGCAGCTGCCCCCCCCCTTCCTTCCGTACGCCCATGATTTTCTAGCCAGGATAAGTTGAAACCTGAATGGTGTGCTGGAAAGACAATATTTTGATTCGAATTTTGTATTAAAGATAAAAATTTACATCAAATCATTGGAGAGTCCAAGAACAATAATCCAATTCATCCAATAAGCAAGAATTTTGATTATTGGAAAAAAAAAACTTTCGAGAAGGAATTATTTGAGTAAAACTATAGATACTAGAGCATATCGACATGAAAATTTGTATGAAAGTTTCAAGAGACGAAAATGATGCTTATTAGAAAAAAAACATGCTTAAAGGAATTATTACAGTAAAACTAGATACTAGAGAAACATCAAGTGAAAATTTGTATTAAAGTCCAAAAAATAATAAGAGCTATATTTACTTATAAACAAAAATCAGAAAGCCGGAAATTCTGAGAGAAAAGAACGTCATGCAATTTTTACGTGACAAACAGAAATCGAATACACTTTTGAAAAAAAGTACTTTCGATGCATATTAGTTTTCTCACAAAAACTTTCGATGCATATTAGTTTTCTCACAAAAAAAAAAAACGTTAAAATTTATTGCTCCGTCTAATATTGAGTGTGTTCCAGCATCAAATTATCGTTTAGGATAATTAACTATTTGTTCCAAGATAACAGATAACATAAAATTATAAGTAATTTATATTGCTGAAAGTGCAAGGACTGTCTACAATGTTAATCCCTTTTATGTATAATAAGCATTTTAAGGGTTATATTTGTTGTTTTCTGCAATTTAAGTATGAAAGTAATAATAAACAATCAATGATCATGATCATTGATCAATGATCAATGATCAATGATCATTAATGAGGGCCGAGTTTTGGAACACACTCATTATACAAGGAACACATAGATGTATATATCCTTACCTTCACATTATCTGGCAATGTCCTTTCGTTAAAAGGATGGATCTTGACAAACTTAAATGTTTCAGCTAAAACGTAAAATGGCTTGTTCAGCTTTTTCGCACATATTGCCAACTGGTAGGTCCCAACCTGAAAAAAATATTCCAAGGATTGACCTAAACTACCATCAAGTTAAATGAGAGCTTTTAAAGTAATGGTAACGAAGATCTTCATAAAAATATGGCAAAAATTGATTATAAAGCCTTATATTTGTCTTTATTCTAGCTAATTCAATGCTGCAAATACTGAAAATAAAATTCAAAATTCTTAAAATTCCCGAGAGTTTTAGCCTGACGGTCAAGGAGTGAACTATTTTATATTTGCATCTACAAATAGTGAAGATAAGTCAAATAAGTCGAATAAGTAATAAGTGAAGATAAGAAGATAAGTTTACTACCTGTAGCGTTGGAAATATAAGTGAAGTTTTGAACGCTGAGGGGAAGAAGAAAAACTGCTTTTCAGGAAATTTCAGGTCTGCTCAAAGACGTATTGATAGGAAATGGAGAGGAGGGTTGCGATTAATTAAACGTCAACTCATTTTGTAAAATCATTTTACCTTCTTCTGGAGAAAAAAAATTGAAAAACAAGAAAATCGCTTGCTTATGTATTATAGCAACCCCACTCAAAAGGTGAAGATGGAGGAAAATATAATATTTTATTAACAAAATTATGGAAACTACAAAAAAGAATTATGCAAAGCAGGCCCCCAAGTACGTGCTAAATTAAATACCTAATCTAACCTAACCAAAATACCAACTCTATATATTGAATATTTAATTAAAATATACCTATATAGTATTTTTATCTTACTGTGCCTAAGCTAATTGTCTTCGAATACAGACAGACAAACCAGTTTTACGCAGACAGATCAGATCAAACTTCAGATCAAACTCCCTATAATACATAAGTACCAGAAAATACAAATATAGAAACATTTCTATAATATAAAGAACTCTTTCTACAAATAAAGAAATATTTTTATAGAACATAGAAATATTTCTATAAGGACAAAGACAAAAATAATACTATATTAAAAATAAAGAAAGACACGAGAATAAAAAATTATCAGAAAGCATAAAATTTTCCATTTTACTAGCTAATTTGACGCTTTGAATTAAAAAAAAAGAGTTCAAATTCTTAAAATTCCTGAGGTGTTTTCTTTTATGTAACAAAGTAATAATGCTTGGATGACGAAAAAGTACAACGACAAGCTCTTTAAGAGCAAAATTATAAATGTCATTCAGCAACTCATTTTGTTTATAATGCCGTCGCCAAGGGTATTTAGCTTGGTGAAGTTTTTTTTTTTTAGCTGAATTCAGCTACGATGCTTATGACACTAGTGCTTTGCTATTCTTTGTTTAGATTGTGTATTTTTTTTTTGTCTTTTAAATTATGCATTTTGCGAAGTGGTCAAATGTCAGCTCAGACTCAAAAGCTCTTTTATCTTAAAAATACAAATTAAAATACATTTAAATACAGAAAATTTTATAATTTTCGATGATTCTATCTTATTTTTCCATTTTTTTCTTAATTTGGATTAGGAATACGCAACAGAAAATATAGAAAGCTTTACTAGAGTGAAGATTACATAGTGAAACATTACAAAGTGGTTCCATAATTTACTGGTTATTTTTAATTTGTTAATATTTAATATTTAATTAACCAATTATATTTAATTGGTTAATTTACTGGTTATATATTTACCTTCTTAAATAGTGCTTCATCTAAAAACAAGCTATGAAAAAGGTATATGAAAAAGGTATACTATGTATATTATTGAAATTTTTTCTGTCTTTAAACAAGACTAGGATCTAGAAACGACATTGAAAAAAAAAAACTAAAATAAAATAACAAGAAAAGAAATTTTTTATCTAGAAAAGATAAAAAAAACGAATCCGTTTCTGATACATAGCTCTCTATCCCAACCTTTCAAGTTCATAGAGCAAAAATTATTTAAAAAATATGCGGAACTTATTATTGCAGTATTGTTGGTTTAGCTCGAGGTCAAATAAGTACTATAAGCACACAGAAACCGACACTTGAACCATTTCTATACCAATTTAACAAGTTTATATAAACAACTTGGAAAAGAGGCATACAGAGGCATTGTAGGAGGATGACCAAAGTTGCCAAAGACTGATGAAAAAATACAACATTTTTCTTATAGATAAAATATAGACGAACAATTCGGAATTTCACTGATACTCCTTTCACTGAAAGCGATGTCAATTTCAGGGATACTCCTTTCACTGAAAGATTCAAACCATTTACGCAGCGTTAAGATGTGCATATGGAATGTGACAACGTTTGAGCTACTATTTGATTGAGACTTTTCTTTTATTCTGGTCGGATAGAGAGGGAAAAACGGGCGTCAAAACTCCACTTAGAAGGTGTCAAGTCTACAAAGCATCAATAGCGGATTTTATCTCTGTTCTTCGTATAAAACACTTGGGGCAGAATAGCCAGTAATCGTGCGATAATTAAAAACACGTTAAAAACAACAGAAAAGCTCGGTTTTTCTGACAGATGTAAAGAACAAAGTTAAAACAAACAAATAAAATGAGCCATTAAATAGCGCTCTAAAATGTTCCAGTGCTAAGCTACCCGAGGAAGAAAAAAAAAAAGATTTGTATATGCAGAATATCGCAGTTCAAACAACTTATCTTGTTTTTCAAAACAATAGATTTTCCTCATCATTCAAGCCAAGGGACGGTAAGTTTCCGATATAGGGGTTTCGGACAAGGCGTTTCTAATAGTGTACTCTCTGTTTTGATCTGACACTATTTTCAGGAGTTATGGGCTATTACATTTCCTAGCATTGGACGTGATCGTCTCTTACTGGGTTGCAGCGGTAGCTAGCAACCTAATAAGAGAAGATCATGTCCAATATAATTGTAAAAATTAGGATTGTCACAGTTTTTAAAAATCAAACCATTACCTTATTTATTATCCCACCACTTATACAAACACCTTCTGCTCCAACAATAACTATATCAACAGATTCCATGATGAAACCCATGGCTGAATCCAAAACTAAAGTGCAAGGGATATTTCTCTCGTCCAATAGCTTTTTTACCTCTACCCTGAAACAAAAAGGATATTGGAACATCGGAATAGAAATTTGTGTCTGAAATATTAGAATTTGTATTTTTACAGTAGATACTATAATTAGTACTAAACTCACTGCAACACCAAACGGCCTGAGGCCAGGACAGCTACGCACGCTCCTCCTCCATCCCAATCTATTTAAAGCCTCCCTCTTTACACCCTCCCAAGAAGTTCCCATTTCCCTTAAATAACTAAAAAGTAGAGCAAAATCCGAATTTCGCAATACGGAATTTTGTCATAACTGATTTGCAATGTTTTGTGTCTTATTTTCCGTCTTGTTTTCTTATTTATTTATAATCTTATATCTTATAATCTATTTATGTTACATCTATATAATATATATATACTATATTTATATTATATACTATTTATACTATATCTATATCTATTTTTACTTTATTTTGTGTCTTATTTTCTTATTTTTCAGTACCGTATGCAGCAGAAGTACCACCCTTTTTAATTTCGTACCTTGTAATATATATTTTCTTAACTATTTCGTTCTAGTAATCATAGGCAGAGCAATAACGCTGTCTAAGTAAAGAACGATGTTGACACAATGTATTGTTTATTTTTTTTTCGTTTTTTTTTTTTTTTTTTGTTTTAGACCAGGACACTTCGTATCGAAGGAGTTGTCGTAGAAACTTCGAACAGGGCTCATTCAATTGGCAATAGGAAGGACTTGTGCGCTTTTTAATAGCCAAAAGTGATTGGAAGGCAACTGACACCCCTTCCACGCCCACCATTCCCCAAACAAATCCAATCGAAATTAAAAGATAGCCATTTTGTTCAACGTAGTTGAAAGATCTGGAAAATATGCCTTTGAGGAGGACACTCCCCCCTCAGCCCTAAGGGTAAGGGTTTTAATTTATTCCCTGGGGGCATATAAGATGTTTTATAGAAAGCATTGTCGTAGAAGCTTCAAAAGTGGCTCATTCGATTGGAAATTCAAAGGGCTAGTGCCCTTTTTGAAAGTCAAAATTGATTGGAGGGCGACTAACCCCCATCTCACGCCCACCATTTCCCCAAACACATCCAATCACAACTTTGAGATAGCCATTTTGTTCAACGTAGTCAAAAGTTCTGGAAATTAGGTCATTGAGGATGACAACCCCCCCCCCCCCACGGACCTTAGGGCAAGGGTTTTAAGTTATGCCCTGGGAGCATATAAGGTTTTTATAGAAAGCGTGATCGTTGAAACTTCAGAAAGGGCTCATTCGATTAGGAATTGAAATGGCTATTGCCCTTCTAATAGTTGAAAGTGACTGGAAGGCAACTAACCCCCTCTCACGCCCACCGTTTCCCCAAACATAGCCAATCAGTGTTTCGAGATAACCATTTTGTTGAATGTAGTTGATTGAAAGTTCTGTAAATTAGGTCTTTGAGGATGATACCCCCCTCAGAGCCCTCAGGGCAAGGGTTGTGAGCTATCCTCTGAGGGCATATAGTTTTTTTTTTTAGAAAGCGTTGTCGTTATTTGATTCTGTTATTTATTTTAATTTCTGTCCGTTTTGGGTTTCATTAATTTATTGATACTGATTTGTGGTAGTTGTATGCTTGGTAGATTATTTGATTCTATTTTTGTTCATTTTTGGTTTAATGCAGTTTTTACTTTTTTTGAAAAACTTATTTTATGGAATTTTTTTTTTAATTAATTTCTGTTCGTTTTACATTGACATAGTCTTTTCCAGGGAGAAAGACTGAGCCTCGTCTAAAGTTAAACAACTATCCCTTCCATAAAAACCTTAAATACCCCCTACAGCCCTTGTCCCTAATCTCTCGGGTTTGTTTCAACCCTAATAGCCTTGTTATATTATATTTAGGCTATCTTGAATAGAATGGCTATCTCAAAATTTCTATTAGATACATTTCAGGACAATACGACGTGTGTGTGTGTGGGGGGGGGGTAGCTGCCCTCCGATCACTTTGACTCTTAAAAAGAGCACTAGAGCGTCTACTTACCAATCCAATGAGCCCCATCCGAATTTTATATGACCAGGCTTTCAATAAAAACCTTTTATGTCCCCAGGGCATAACTTACAACCCTTGCCCTAAGGACTGGGGGATTTTTTATCCTCAAAAATATAATTTCCAGATCTTTCTGATACGCTGAACAAAATGGCTATCTCAAAATTTTGATTGTAAGTGTTCGGGGAAATAATGGACATGAGGGGCATTTGCCCTCTGATCACTTTCGACTAATAAAAAAGGCAATAGTCGTCTCAATTTCCAATCGAATGAGCCCTTTTTGAAGCTTCTACGACAAAAAATTCTACTAAAACATTATATGCCCCATAGCATTATCTTAGGACCCTTGTCCTGAGGGCTATGGGGGAGGGTTGTCATCCTCAAAGACATAATTTCCAGACCTATCAACTACGTTGAACAAAATGGCCATATCAAAATGTTGATCGGAAATGTTTGGGGAAATGATGGGCATGGGGCGGGGGTGATTCTCCCTCAGATTACTTTCGACTATTAAAAAAGACAATAGCCCTCTCAATTTCAAATCCAGTCACCCCTTTTTGAAGTTTCTACGTCAACGCTTTCTATAAAAACATTATATGCCCCCAGGGCATAACTTACAATCTTAGCCCTGAGGGCTGCGGGCATCACTCAAAAAAATAATTTCCAGACCCTTCAACTACGTTCAACAAAATGGCTAAGTCAAAACGTTGATCGGAAGTGTTTGGGGAAATGATGGGCTTGGGCGTGGGGGGCACTCACCCTCCTATCACTTTTGACTATTAATAAGGACACTAGCCATCTCAATTCCCAATAGAATGAGCCCCTTTTGAAGTTTCTACAACAACACATTCTATAAAAACCTTATATGCCCCCAGGGCATAACTTACAACGTTAGCCCTGAGGACTGTGGGGTTGTCATACTAAAAAAAACAATTTCTGGACCCTTCAACTACGTTTAACAAAATGGCTATATCAAAATGTTGATCAGAAGTGTTTGGGGAAATGATGGGCGTGGGGGGGAATTCGCCCTCCAGTCGCTTTTTACTATTAATAATGGCACTAGCCCTCTCAATTCTCAATCAAACGACAACTCTTTCTATAAAAACCTTATATGCCCCCAGGTCATAACTTACAACCTTTGACTTGGGGGCTGTGGGGGGTTTGTCATTCTCAAAGACATAATTTCTGAACCCTTGAACTACGTTGAACAAAATGGCTATCTAAAAATTTTTTTTGAACGTGTTCGGGAAAATGGTGGGCGCGACAGGGGGTTAGTTGCCCTCCAATCACTTTCGACTATTAAAAAGGGCACTAGCCCTTTCAACTTCCAATTCAATGAGCCCTTTTTGAAGTTTCTACGACAACGCTTTCTAAAACACCTTATATGCCCCAAGGGCATAACTTACAACCCTTGCCCTGAGGGGTGTGGGGGGTTTGTCACCCTCAGACATAATTTTCAGAACTTTCAACTACGTTGAACAAAACGGCTATGTCAAAATTATGATTAAATGTTTTTGGAAAAATGGTGGGAGTAAGAGGGGGGTTAGCTGCCCTCGAATCACTTTTGACTATTAAAAAGGGCACTATCCCTTTGAATTTCCAATCAAATGAGCTCTTTTGAAGTTTCTACGACAACACTTTCTATAAAAACCTAATATACCCGCAGGCCATAACTTACAGCCCTTGCCCTGAGAACTCTGAGGGGGTTATCATCCTCAAAGACATAATTTCCAAAACTCTCAACTGTGTTGAACAAAATAGATATCTTAAAATTTTTATTGCATGTGTATGGGGAAATGGTGGGCGTTAGAGGGGGGTTAGTTGCCTTCCAACCCCTTTCGACTATTAAAAAGGGGACAAGCCCTTCAAATTTCCAATCGAAAGAGCCCTTTTCCCAGTTTCTATGACAACTCCTTTGATACAAAGTGCCCTGGTCTAAAACCAACAAAAAAAAAAAAAAAAATAAATAACACATTGTGCCAACATCGTTCTTTACTTAAGCAGCGCTATTGCGCTGCCTATGATACATAAATTGATAATAGGTAAACTTTGAGCTAGGGGTGCTGATATTTCTTTTAAAAGTAGCATTTAAAATTAAAGAAGAAAAAGACGAAAAAACAAACTACTTACTTTGGTGATATGGTTAAGCAAAATCAGGGAAAAGTAGCCATTTTCCAGTAATCTTAAAAAAGGAAATTAAGACAGAAAGAAACAGAAAGAAAGAAACAGAGCTTTTAAAATAAGGGTCAATATCTGTTAAAAATAATGAAATCAATTACCCGCTATTATCTGGTCTTGATTCGGTTACATAAACCTTAAATTTCTTTCCATCATCAGCAGCTTTGAAGAGTGACTGAAGAACAACACGAGATTTGGAGTGGGTGAGAATTTTCTAGAAAAGCAGTCGAGTGAACCTTAATATTAAAACAGAATAATAAACAGATACAAGAAACAGTGCCGCACACAGGATTTTTGTTTCTAGGGCAGGTTGTAATGGAAAAGGTATTTTCTAGACATTGTATAACTAAGAAGTGTTTATTTATATTTAATCATTTGTACTTCAAGGACGAGGAGGGGGGTCAAACTAAGAGCCACTCCTACCCCTTTTGGACGAACGTCTGCTAGCAAAGAGAGCCATTTAACTAGTAAGCCAGCTGGCAAAGAGAGCTGCTCATTTCAAAGAACCCTTAATTTTTGTTTACTTTTTACTTTTTTGTCAGTACTCGACCTATGCTATGATGTTGTGCTATTGTATGAACCCAGAAGCATTTGTTAAGGGAAGAAATCATTCCCTACTCAACTCTATGGAATTTTATGGTCATCAGTGCAAGATAGATCAGTGATTTTATTGAAAATGATAATAAGGAATGCCTATTGAAACTCTTATTCATTTTTATTCTTATTGATTTCTAGAAAACATATTTTAAATATAGTAACAGCGTAGTATGATAAATGTTAGTTCGTAAATAAAAAGAAAAAAGGTACACTAATAGTCTAAATCAAACTGTAATGATATATTCATAATAGAAATGACGACTTTTCTACTGACAGGCTGACTCAACCTTTGATGTCAACACTTCATTATGGCATCTACACTGTGTGGTTACGTAAATTATCTCTTTTCTTGACTTGTCTGATAAAACAGCATGTTATAATAAGTAGTGTACAAAGTAGAGTACAAAGTATAAACGAACAAAGTACAAACGTAGAATAGTAGCGTACAAAGTATAAACATTCTTTCTTTCAGAATAAAGTTTATGTCTATTTCTATAAACACAATACAGCTTATGCTTGTTGTTTTAAAACGATAACAATAACACTCTAATGTACTTATATATACATAGTCACGGAAAAAAGCATCCGGAAAATAAAAACTAAAGGATAATCTATTTTTTAAGACAGATACTTCCTAGACGAATAAATAAAGCATTTCGTTGTTTCTAGGAAAGGACAGAAACGCTGTATTTGCTGTGAGTCCGAGAAGTACCTGTGTCAAAAATAGACGATCCTTTAGTTGTTATTTTTCGGATATTTTTTTTCCGTGGCTTTAAATATCCGTCATACTTGCGGCAGGTTGTGAAAGTCTGCAAAGAATTATGGAAAAACCTGAAACATTAAGGTTATTTTGTGAATATATTTTTCAGTTTTTTGTTCTTGCCATCGCGCTTTCCTTAGAATAGAAATTAAATGTTAATAAATGTCAGACGTTATATGCTATAAGTTTGGTGTTAACATAAATTATAGTGTAAATTTCATTGCTTTACTACCTTTCAAGTTCAAGGCATTCTTGGTGAGCAATAAAACAAAAAAGGATTGCCTACTACACCCACTCGACAACTCTATTATTCAGTAATTAGGGTATAAGAAAGTTTGTTAGCAGAGTTCAATAAAACAATTGAAGAAATATACAAATTTAGTTTTTATTACTATTAATAGCATTAAATTAAGAATTCTAAATTTACCGTAAATATGGCTTATCGGGGGGGGGGGGGGACAGCCTAGAACCAGCAACTTTATAATACACTTGTCAAAACTATCACAGTAATAAGCATTGGATTTTGACGTCTCTTTAAACCCAATTTTAACAAACTACCTTAGTTTAATCTTAAATTTAACAAAAAATAGTTTACCATGTTTATAAAAAATTAAGATAAAACTATTTCTTTTGCAGTATACCGTCTTTCCAAGCATAGTTTTATAGTTAAGTCGATCTTATCTAAATTTGGCTTTACAGCCGGTTGGTATGAATACAAAACCTTAGTTTGAAGCTTTGGCTTGTTGTAAATTGGTTTTGTATTTAGATTTAAAACCTATATATTTAAAAACTCAAGTATTTTTTCACCTTCTTTTTGTCTTCTCAAATAAGTTACATTCTGTTCTCCTTTTATATTTTATTCACTGACGTGTTATGTAACAATAATATCTTAATGAATTCAATATAAATTATTTTTGTTTAGACCATGTCAACGCCAGGAAAAAAACTAAGCGTTCCCAAAATCGGAAAAAGAAAACTACAGCAAGAAAAAGAGGCTTTGAAATCTAGAGTAAAAATAGAATCATACTTAGCGATAAATCAAAAAACGAATGAGAAAAATAAAAAAAAAATCACTAAAACAATCAAGGAGATGAAAAGAAATAAGATGTAAAATCGGATTCTGAGTCAGAAACCTATTCAGATTGTACATCTACTGCTACTAAACCTTTATGTATTAATAACGCAACTCAATAAATACAAGACTCTGAAGAAGGCTTCCCAAGTCCATCAGAAATGATAAATCCAAGTTCACATCTAATAAAAATCACAGAAAATTCAACAGAAACACTTGCTGTAATTCCTGACGTTCTGGAGGTCAAGAATATTGCTCATTTAAGTTTAGCAACAATATTCAAGTAATATCGAATCAACTTCGAAATTTTTTTTTATTATCCGGGGATTTGGCACATTTCCAAACGAAGCAAGTTTAAATACAGCTAAAACAACAAAAACTCGTCTAATGCCAAAATCTTGGTTTTCTAGACGGGTTGGCAACGAAGAGGAAGGAACAGGAGTTAACCGAGCTTGGTCGTCAATAACCATTCATCAATAGAAAAAATAAGCATAAAACAATGCAGCGTACGGCTTTTGTTGCTTACTGTTTATTGCATCAAATTTTGCTAAACAATCAATCATTTTACGTAACATCTCCTGGTTTTAATATATGGAAAAAAATAGATAAATTGATTAATCTTGAAAAAATTCCATATCATCAAAAATCACTTACGGCTTGGAAAGATTGATAAGTAGAAAGTGAATTAATGCATCATTAGAAGCGAATATTCAGTCAAAAAAAGAATAGTGGTGAAATATATTGCAAGGAATATTTGCAGGTATAAGGTATTTGATTATACAAAATCATCCTCTTCGTGGCCATGTTGAAAACTAGCACTTCAAGATGGGGCAAATGTAGGAGACCTATTATATTTACTTAGACTTGTAGCTCAGTTTGATCCGCTACTAGTAAATCATGTTAAACATGCCACAGAAGCTCCAAAAACTCATTTTGTCACCTCAGATTCAAACTGAATTAATTCAAATTAATTCCTAAAGTTCGAACTCAACTAATAAACGATGTCAAAAGAAATGAATATTAAGAAGTTTTGTTTGGTTTTACTCTTGATATATCCCAGCAAGAACAAATGCCCCAATGTCGCTAGGTATGTAGATGTTTATTTTATCAATAGTTTCCATCAGGGAATCTTTTCTGGGTTTTATTGAAATACATGCTTAAGATGCAGTCTTGATCGAAAATACAATTTAATTCCGATAGAATGTCATTATCAACCTGCAGATCACAATGTTACGATACCGCTTCTGTGATGGCAGATCACATATCTGAACAAAGATTAATCGAAAAAATCCTAAAGCATCATTTGCAAACTGTGATAACCATTCATTGAACTTAGTAGGAACTAGCGCAGCTAAACAAGATCAAATCTTTGCGCCATGTTTTGGAATAATTGAAAACATGTATATCTTTTTCTCACATTCAACGTTACGAAGGGATATTATAAAAAAATGCCTTAAAAAAATGTCGAACGTGAATCTAAAACACGATGGAGCGCCAGATTAGCGTTCTTAACGCCAGATTAGCGCCAGATTAACAAGCAGTTAGCATTCTCGTCGATGGACTGGGTATACATTAGAACTTGTAGGAAAACTAGCAGAGGATACTACCGCTAGAAGTGACACTAGAAGTGAATTCCGTTGCAAGATATATTAACTTTTAATTTCATAACTTTAGGCATTTCAGGCGTGAAACAAGATTCTAGAATGAATTTTAAGAGAAGCATTACGTGACCTTGAATCATTGGCAACTGAACCAGCCGAAATTCAGGACAAGCTCTGTGAGGAGGCAATAAAAAAAGCGAAGTCTCTTTGAGAAAAATACGATATTGATACAACAATACGTGCAAGAAGACACTGCAAAATGCCCGAAGAATTGGCTAGAAATGTTGGTCTTTCCGCAGAAAGTGCAACGCTATCGAAGAAAGTTTCCGCAGAAAAATAGAAGACAAAAGAGATAACAGAAATTAACCCAACACAGAAAAGCTAGAAATTCTGAAACTGATCTGAATATAGCATAAATTGGAACTACTCATACTTTCATGACTTTAATTATACGATGCATTTAGGTTCCTATAAAGGAGCCCATGCCCCCTATTCCTCAGTTTC
>JAQQPU010000163.1:64008-108883 GCA_029168905.1 Artemia sp. Kazakhstan ARC1039 | reverse complement strand
ACACAAACTTGATTACCAAACCAAACAGAAGCGGTAGGGGACTGTTGAGAAAAGGGGTCAAACACAAGCATTTCACTTTTATTCTCATTAAACAAAAGACCAATCTTATGATATGCCATTACCAGTCGAAAAAATTTCCCTCTCTAAGTTTTTAAGAAACTTCTGGTCTGTAAATTCCTCTTTTTCCCATTCCTTAGCCCTTTTCAACACTAAAAAAAAAACTCAAATAAAAGTTCCAAATTTAGCAACTTATTTTACAAAGGGGGAAGGGTATTTTCCAAGGAGGGGGCATTTTCCGGGGGAATTTTCCGCGTTGGGATATTTTCCGGTGGGTTAAACACCCCCCCCCCCATTCACTATATTAATTTATGTTATTTTACTGTTTTCAGGGCCATATATTGCTCTAAAATACGCTTATTTATCTATCTATCTAATATGCAGAATAATTGTACCAAACACATTTTGCATGCAGACCCGCTATACTTTTCCCTCTTCCCCCTAATGTGCAAATCTATAGCCCAAATTTATTTCTAAAGTAACGAAGAAACTAACAAAACAGGTGTGTTCTCGAATTTTACACAGCGTAAACTTGAGTGAGTGGCGCATAATACACAAGTACCAAAATTCCTTCCCCCTACGGAAATTAAAAAAATAAAACTCAAATAAAATTCTCAAATTTGGAAAGCCTTATTTTCCAAAGGGGGGGGGGTATTTTCCGCGGGGGTATTTTCCGTGGGGAGGGTATTTTCCGGGGGGTAATCTCCGGGGGGTAAACGCCTAGAACCACTCATACTTACATCAGGCAACTCCAGCCAAAGGTCAAGCAGGGAGATAAAATTAAGTGATATACATCCAGATTATAATTCAAGTGGTATCTGTAGCAGGGTTGCCAACTGCCGACAAAAAGAGTGCAAATCAAGGCCGAAAAATAGCCTAGGGAATTTTGCTAAAGAAAAAAAGTACAAGCCAAAAGATTTGCGCGCAGCCCCTCTCACTGTTCTGACCGCTCTTACGTCACTTTTAAATAATTATAAGTTATTTTGTGATCATTAAACATATTCTTTTAAATTTTTCAAATGTGTTTAAAATAAAGTCAGGAGGGCTTCATATTGAAATCAACCTCTAAATAAGGATTTAGATAACAATTATTATTGTTTTTATAGCTAAAGGTAACGCTCTGCTAGAAGTTTGCATGTGTTAATTTTGATTGCTTGGATCTTTAACTGAACTATAGTTGACTTCAAATGTTTATATTTATTTATTTATTTATTAATCCACATAACGGTAAGCTAAAAAGCTTATCGTACTAATACAATATATAATAAAATGAAAGGCAACACAAAGGTCTAAATTGAAAAGGCACTTGTGTAAAACTGGCTATCAACCAACATATTCTTAAACGATTCAACTGATCCGGCTTCAACAACTTCTGGCGGTAAATTATTCCAAGAGTCTGTGACCCTATTAACAAATGAATTGTGTCCGATTTTCCTATGGGTTCTTGGTGGATAAATTTTATAAGGATGCTGTCGTGTCAAGTGGTAGTGGCTGAATTCGAAATTTTTTTTTACCTCAATATCGTCCACGCCTTTGATTATTTTGAATGTGTTTATGAGGTCGGTACGGCGACGTCGGAAATGCAGTGAAGGAAGTTGGAGCCTAGTTAGTCTTTGTGCGTAAGGAAGGTGTTTCAAATAAGGGATCATTTTTGTCGCCCGCCTCTGAATCTTTTCAACTCGGTGCTCGTCTGTTACATTCAGAGGAAACCAAAGAGAAGTATTATATTCAACAACTGGCCGAACAAATGATTTATAAAGTAACATAAAATTCTTAAGATTAAACTTCCTGAAGTTCCGTTTTAAAGCGAGGAGTTGGTAATTTGCATTTCTTACTACAGTCGAAACATGTCTATCAAATTTTAAATGTGTATCAAAGTGAACACCGAGGTCGCGTACAAATTCTTCTGACGGTATCTGTGAGCCAGATAGGGAGTATGCACGGCTGGGCTGATTTTTATTCCCGTAATTAAGCATTGCACATTTTGATGCATTTACAAACATCGAATTAGACTCGCACCATCGTGTTATTGAATCAAGATCTTCTTGAAGCATAGGCTCATCATCGGTAGTTAGTATTGGTCGGTAAATTTTAGCATCACCAGCAAACAACTTCACTGACGAATGACGAAC
This sequence comes from Artemia sp. Kazakhstan ARC1039, assembly GCA_029168905.1. NCBI lineage: Eukaryota > Metazoa > Arthropoda > Branchiopoda > Anostraca > Artemiidae > Artemia > Artemia sp. Kazakhstan ARC1039. The sequence continues at coordinate 106,694 of JAQQPU010000163.1, read as the reverse complement.
ACAAGATGGTAAATCATTGATGAAAATACAGAAGAGTATAGGGCCTAAGCAACTACCCTGGGGTATCCCACTCAGGACATCAATTGATTGAGATGCTGCTTCACCGACAACTACCTGTTGAGACCTACCACGCAAATAATCAGCAATCCAATCAACAGTTCTTACACCAATATTATAGAGTCGACATTTTTCAACTAGTTGTGACATTGAAACTTTGTCAAAAGCTTTGGCGAAGTCTATGTAAATGCAATCAAACGGTATACCAAGATCAGCATAATGCTGAAAATCAACAATAACTTCCAGAAGTTGAGTGTTGCAAGACCTTCTCTTACGAAAACCATGCTGGGCAGGATTCCAAAGATTATTTTCATCAAAATAAGTTTGGATTCTTGCAACAATCAGCTTTTCCATAACCCGGCAAAATATAGATGTGATGCAGATCGGACGGTAATTTTTAAAATCTGATTTTAGACCGGCTTTGTGTAGGGTTTAACCATTGCTTTCTTCCAACCTGAGGGACAGGAACCTGTCGCCAAGGACTGATTGTACAGAAACGTAAGCGGTTGTGCAATTACATCAGCAATCTGTATTATCATAGTGTTAGGAAATCCATCTATATCTGGGGACTTAGATGTATCAAGCTTTTCAAGTATTTGATGAACCTCTACAACACTAAAGTCTATATCATTACATGATAAAGTCCCACTTTGTATTCCCTGAACTAAATCTTGGTCATGATGTGTCTGGTTAGGTGTAACAAAAACTGATGCAAAAGTTTCATTAAATATGCATGCTTTATCAAAATCATCATCAATTTTTTGTTGTGTAACCGGATGCGTGAATGTGCAGTTAATCGGTGAAAAGTTCGGCTTGTTTCTATTTACGTATTTCCAAAACTGCTTTGGGCAAGTTTTGCTCGACTGAATAATGTGTGATTCCACTGCTTCCCTATTCGCTCTTAAAAACTTTGTGGCCCTGTTCCTAGCACGTTTATACAATGACCACGTGTCATCATCCTGATTCATAGAACTTGATTTTTGCGAAATCTTTTGTTCAATTTTTAGTTTAGTGTAAGATATCCAAAGATGATTTTTTTCCTGGATTGACTTGAGTATATGTCTAGGTAGTTTTGGTCTCTTCCTTTGGCCAGAATATTTTTTAATCAAAGGGACAAATCTATCCCTACATTCTATCAATGCCTGTTTAAAAAATTCAAATGCAACGTCAGGCGCCACTTTTCCTTTCTGCAGCTCATCCGTGATATTCAAAGACACAAGGAATTCCCTCATTGACTGATAATCAGCCTTAGCATAATCATACCTACGAGAATCAGTATTTTCTCGCTGGACAAACGTATTCATAGTAATTTGAATTACAGAATGGTCACTTTTTCCTAGTGGAGAAAACATTTCCAAGCCTAAAATATCATCAACATGTTTCGTAATTACTAAATCCAATATTGAGGGAATAGAATCGCCTCTTGCCCGCGTGGGGCTATTTACATGTTGGTGCAAAAACAAATCATCAAGTCTATCTAAAAAAGTCTGTTCATACGACTCAACCGGCTGACTTGTGCTCAGCGTCTGCCAATCAATATTGAGGAGGTTGAAATCACCCACCACAAGTAATTTGTGACTATTTTTCACAAGATAAGTCAAACAATTCAAAATATTGGCATCATTTACACAACTAGATGGACCAAGTGTTGGGCTCCTGTAAAAAGCAGCAAGACGCAGATAATTATTCAGCGAAGGTAACTTAATATCAACTACAAGGCACTCAGAAACCAAATCAAAAATGGGGTTAACAATCTCACTGAACTTAACGGATGTATGAATATAAATGCATATCCCTCGTTTTACTTATTTATTAAACACTAAACTATAATCAGTTAGATGCTGAAAGTAAGCTAATGGGTCATTACAATGTTTTGGCAAAACTTCAGTTACAACAACCACATGTGGCACACGGACCCGCGTTAACTCACTAAATTCTTCCCATTTAGTAGACAAACAGTCAGCATTAGTATAAACCACTTGCAGATTTTCACTCGGACATCTCAAATCCGGCTTGGCGACGAAAAGGCTCCTCGTGAACTAATTCCGGTCCGTTTTTGCGTGTCTTGATCTTCCAACTGCTCTCTCCGGCTGCAATTTTCTCATTCAGCTCTTTTTTTAGAACATCATACTTCTTCTTATCGATTAACTCGGCTTCACTTTTGTCATGAGAAACTCGAAAATTTGGTATTTTAGTTTTAAGAGCATCTTGTTTACTCACTAAGAAGAAGGCGGCCAAATCGCGATCGAGCGGGGATTTGAATATCATTTTTATCGGCCTACTTCTATTAACTTGTTTACGACCCAATCTCACAGAAAAGGAACATTTCACAGGGCAATCGCGCAAGAGTTCTTCGTTGATAAACTTTAAGTCCACCTGATTCAGCAACTTTTGGTTCACTGCAGCGTCTTCTTCTGGGCCAAATAAAATTAGATTCTTCTGTTTTTGTGCAATGTCTCCAAGCTCACGCTGAACCTGGTTAGTATCCTGCACTGGAACTCGGCTCTGCAAGTCTGTGTCAATTTTACCGGAAATTTCATCGAACAGGCTTTGTTTAGCCTTAGAAACTTCGACTGACACTACGGTGGTAACCTGTTGTTTTAAATCAGCTTGGGAATATTTAGAAGCTATTTCCTGCTCTATTAGGGAAATTCGTTCAGCCAGAGGTTTCAACAGTGACTGGAATTTTATCTCAAGTTCGTTCTGTAGATCTGCTTTGAACGTGGCAAGGGAATCAATCACTATTTCACGAATGATTTCAGGTGTGATAGGCTTATCACTATGTTTACACCTAGGGCAGTGCCACGTAGATCCCAAACGGCGACTCATTCTAGTAAATAGTTCATATTCGGGATCAGACATGTCGAGACATGTGGCGCACAGCCAGAGTTCACAACCGTCGCAAAGGACGGCTTTTCCGTATTCTTCCAGTCCCAATCCACATGCTGAGCATTTATCTACACCTTTTTTGGACGACTGACGAGGACGTTTTGATGCTGTGCTCATATTCGTCACAAAAAAATGTTTTGCTTTTTTGGCTAATTTTGAATCAGCACACATGGTGGCAACACTGCACTACGAATCTCGGGCACAACTCCGCCAGCGCAACAGTCAATCTCCGGCAACACTGCTCAGATTAAAATTTATTTCCGCCGTGTTTGTATAGTTATGAAGGTCCAGAAAAGAGAAGAGACAGAGGTTTTGAGTATTGTTTTCAATCGCAGTCGATTCACTGATTATTTTCCAGCCGATTGATACCAAAGTCTGTCAAAATCTATAGCGCTTGCCACAAAAATCAAGTTTATTTCACTTAGAATAAATAGCACATGTTATCACCAGCGTTGCCATATAAAAGTATAGGCCTAATATTTTTCCTCCATTTTGTCCAAATGTTTTGAAAGGAATATAAAAGGTTCAAGTAGCTAGTCATGAATTACAGCTGACTTCACTGTAGTCAAGTCAATTACTGTGCCCTAGCGGCAAAAAACAAAATGGTGTAGCTGCACAAAATAATTCTTCTTCTTCCACTACTGGATTTTCTCCTTCTTGCCTGTTCTTGTAAATTCATCTGCAATTTTTATGCGAAATGAGTAGTTTTCTGGTACATTCCCAGAAAGTGGATTGCTGCTTGTTCGTCGATAGTACAGCTTTGCTTTGAATATATTAACTTTGAGCATATTAATGAATATGAATAAATGTGAATGAGACAAGAGTTCTGAGAAAGGGGTATTTTAGATCATGTAAATCATGGAAAAAAGGCTTTATGGACGGTGTATTCCAACAACACAGAAGTGCAAATTTAAATTTTCTACTGTATAAAAATCACATCGTCAAAAATCACAAAATCAAAATTAAAATAAAAAATCACATTACATACTGTAAAAAAAAACCTGATCTGTGGTTGCCCTGTTACTTTCACTTTTCTTAATATTCTCAATTTTTTCAGAACGCCAAAGAAGAGGAAGGTCGATCTGTCTCTATAAGCCTGGGATGAAGAAAACATGAAGGCTGCTGTAATGGCTCACCTGAAAGATGGTCTGCCACTCAGATCCACTGCTACACTGTATAATGTTAAGAAGTCAAATCTTTGTTGGTAATGTTGGTCATTTGCTGCCTTATCGGATGAAGAAAAAATGGTGTTTTGCAATGACGAAAATAAAGCATTCACTTCTGAAATGGAAGATTCTTTCGAGTCTTATCTTCTGCTATCATTGCGAATGAACTATGGACTTACGAAAAAACAGTCAAGGAAATTAGCCTGGAAATTTGCAAAGGCAAACAAAGTGGAATCTCCCAAATCATGGGATCAAAATGAAACAGCAGAAGAAGACTGGTATAAGGGGCTCATGAAGAGACATACTAGAATTTCCCAGCACAGGCCGGAAAGCATTAGCCTTCATTGCAACCTTAATTTCAGCCTTGATGCAGTTGCTACATTCTATGAACAAATGGAACAGCTACACTCAAAGTATCATTTCCCAGCTGACCACGTTTATAACATGGATGAAATAGGCTAATCAAATGTTCAATAGAAATTCCTGAAGGTTTTGAGCCCTAAAGGGACCAAGCAACTAGGATGCAACTACATCATAGACAGCGCAATAGCTCTACCTAGGTAAAGAACGATGTTGGCACAATATATTGTTTATTTTTTTATTATTCTAGACCAGGGCACTTCATATCGAAGGAATTGTCGTAGAAAAGACGAAAAGGGCTCATTCGGTTGGAAATTGGAATGGCTAGTGCCCTTTTTAATAGTCGAAAGTGATTGGAAGGCAACTAACACCCCTTCCACGCCCGCCATTTCCCCAAATACATCCAATCAAAATTTTGAGATAGCTATTTTGTTCAACGTAGTTGATTTCCAGATAAAAATTATGTTTTTGAGGAGGACACTCCCCCACAGCCCTCGGGGCAAGTGTTGTAAGTTAAGCCCTGGGGGCATATAAGGTTTTTATAGTAAGCTTTGTCGTAGAAACTTCAAAAAGGGCTCATTCGATTGGAAATTTAAAAAGGTAATGACCTTTTTAATAGTTGAAAGTAATTGGAGGCCAACTAACACCCCTCTGACGCCCACCATTTCCCCAAAAACATCTAATAGAAATTTCAAGATAGACATTTTGTTCAACTTAGTTAAAAGTTCCGAGATTTATGTCTTTAAGGATGACACTCCCCCAACAGCCCTCAGGGCAAGGGTTGTAAGTTATGCTGTGGGGCATATAAGGTTTTTATAGAAAACATTCTCGTAAAAACTTCAAAAAGGCCTCAATTGATTGGAAATTCAAAGAGCTAGTGCCCTTTTTAATAGTTGAAAGTAATTGGAGGGCAACTAACCCTTTCTCTCACGCCCAACATTTCCCCAAACACATGCAATCCAAAATTTTGAGCTATCCATTTTGTTCAGTGTATTTAAAAGTTCTGGAAATTAGGTCTTTAAGGATGATAGCCTCCTCAAACCCGTCAGGGCAAGGGTTGTAAGTTATGCCCTAGGGGCACATAAGGTTTTTATAGAAAGCATTGTCATAGAAACTTAAAAAACAGCTCATTCGGTTGGAAATTGAAAGAAATAATGCCCTTTTTAATAGTCAAAAGCGATTGGAGAGCAAACAACCCCCCTCTGACGCCCACCATTTCCCCAAACACATCCAATTAAAATTTTGAGATATGAATTTTCTTCAACATAGTTGAAAATTCTGGAAATTATGTCTTTGAAGATGACAAACCCCCAAACCCCTCAGGGCAAAGGCTTAAGTTATGCCCTGGGGGCATATAACGATTTTATAGAAAGCATTTTCGTAGAAACTTCAAAAAGGGCTCAATTCGATTGGAAATTGAAAGGGCTAGTGCCCTTTTTAATAGTGGAAAGTGATTGGACGGCTACTAACCTCCCTCTCACGCTCACCATTTCCCCTAACACATTAAATCAAAATTTTGAGATAGCCATTTTGTTCAACGTAGTTGAAAATCCTAAAAATTAGGTCTTTAAGGATGAACCCCCCCCCCAACCACAGCCTTCAAGGCAATGGTTAGGTTATGCCCTGGGGGCATATAAGGTTTTTTTTTTTTAGAAAATGTTGTCGTAGAAACTTCAAAAAGGGCTCATTAAATAGGAAATTGAAAGGACTAGTACCCTTTTAATAGGCTAGTCCAAACTGATTGGAGGGCAACTAAACCCCCTGTCACGCCCACTATTTCCCCAAACACACCCAATCAAAATTTTGAGATAGCCATTTTTACAACATAGTTACAAGTTCTGAATATTATGTCTTCGAAGATGATAACCCCCCCCCCCCCTCACGGCAATGAATGTAAGTTATGCCCTGGGGGGCAGATAAGGTTTTTATAGAGGTCGTTGTCATAGAAACTTCAAAAAATGCACATTCAATTGGAACTTGAAAGGGCTAGTGCCCTTTTTAATAATCAAAAGTGATTGGAGGAAAACTAAGACCCCTCCCACGCCCACCATTTCCCCAAACGCAATCAATAAAAAATTTTTGAGATAGACATTTTGTTCAACGTAGTTGAGAGTTCTGGTAATTAGGTCTTTGCCAGAGTTGTCGTATAAACTTCAAAAAGGACTCGTTAAATTGGGAATTGAGAGGGCTAGTGCCCTTATTAATAGTCAAAAGCGGTTGGAGGGCGAATGCCCATCCCCACGCTTATCACTTTCCCAAACCCCTCCGATCAACATTTTAATATAGCCAGTTTTTTTTCAACATAGTTGAAATTATGTATTTGAGGATGACAACCTCCCCTCATAGCTCTGAGGACAAGGGTTGTAAGTTATGCCCTTGGGGCATATAAAGTTTTTATAGAATTTTTTATCGTAGAAGCTTCAAAAAGAGCTCATTCGATTGGAAATTGAGAGAACTGGTGCCTTTTTTATTAGTCGAAAGTGATCAGAGGGCAAATACTCCCCCCCCCCAAGCCTATCATTTCCCCAAAAACTTCCAATCTAAATTTTGATACAGCCATTTTGTTCAGCCTATTAGAAAGGTCTGGAAATTATCTCTCTGAGGATAACAAATCCTCCAAGCCCTCAGGGCAAGGGCTGTAAGTTAGGCCCTGGGGACATATAGGACTTCGGAGGGGGTTCATTGGATTGGTAATCAGACAATCTCGTGCTCTTTTTAAGAGTCAAAGCGATCAGAGGGCAGCTACTCCCTCCCCCCTACACACACGTCGTATTGTCCTGAAATAGAAATTTTGAGATAGCCATTCTATTCAAAATAGTCTAAATATCATATAACAAGGCTTTTCGAGTTAAAACAAACCCCATAGATGGGGGGCAAGGATTGTAAGTTATGCCCACGGGGTATTTAAGGTTTTTATAGAAGGGGTGGTTGTTTCACTTCAGAAGAGGCTCAGTCTTTCTCCATGAAAAAGACCATGTCGATATAAAACGAACAAAAATTAACAAAAAAAAACTTTCTGCACAAAATAAGTTTTTATAAAAGAAAGGAGAGAACTCCATTAAACCAAAAATGAACACAAATAGAATCAAATAATCTACCAAGCATACAACTACCAGAAATCAGTATCAATAAATAAATGAAACCTAAAACAAACAGAAACTAGAATAAGTCAAACTCAAAACGAGCAGAAATTAATATGAGTAGGGTTTGAAACTCTATGCTTTCTAAAAGCCAAAATATAATTTGTACTATACTGAAAAATATTCTTTTAAATGTTTTCACTTTTATAACTTTAAGAAATCAAAAATTAATTAAGATTTTAAGGAATAAATATCAGCATATGTATATTAAACTGACAATGGACATTTTTTTTGGTAAATTCATTTGATTTTTTCAGTGAAGTACAAATCATATTCTGGCTTTTAGAAAGCATAGAGTTTAGAGCCCTGCTCAGATTAACTTCTGCTCGTTTTGAGTTTGACTTATTTTAATTTCTGTTTTTTTTTTAGGTTTCACTTATTTATTGATACTGATTTGTGGCAGTTATATGCGTGGTAGTTATATGCTTGGTAGATTTATGATTCTATTTTTGTTCATTTTTGGTGTAATGGAGTTCTTTACTTTTTTTTGAAAAACTTTTTTGCCCAAAATATTTTTTGATTAATCACAGGAAAGAGGGAAACTAGTCACAATGGTCGGAACTATCAATGCAATGGACTGATGATTTGAAAACTCAATGGAACATTGATTTTGAATTAAAATCAAGTTGCCATCAAGCCGTGGCTAATTGAAGAAAAAGCCAAGACAGATAGTCTGAGTGAGGGACATTACTGGCATAAACCTTTTTCAGGATTGTATGAAAATGATGTCATTTCCACTTGTTGATAGATAGTCTATCATCTATCCATCCTAGGGCAGAACTGAGGTAGACAGTCATAGAACTAAGAGATGACTGAGATTTTTGGGTTGACTCATTATGAACAATGTTGACTGGACTTGTATGCGAAGGGGGAAGGGGGAGGGGGCTGAATTTGCTTGGACTCACACGCGAACGAGTGACCTAAGTCCATTAGACCTGCCTGCTTAGAGTCTCGGGAGGAATAATGTTTTAGGATTGACACATGACCAACAAGTCCCCTGGACTCGCAGGCAAATAGGGAGACCTATAGTTTTTCAAGTATTTTGGTAAATGGCAGGAGTCTTTCATCTAGTCTTTTCTAGAACTTTCTTTCTAAAAAATCTTTTATCTAGAACTTTACCTTGTTTATCTGTTGGAAATTAAATCAAATACACGCTTGATAACTTTAATTAATTCTATGAGGTTACTATACAAACGCAATCCAGTATAAGGAATTTCCCTCTTTTGGCACTCTCTTAATGGTTGTCAGTGTCTAGTTATTTAGTTATGTTTCTTGGAATCATGTATGTAGGTGTTGTTTCTAGAATTGGTCAAGTCTGTTTTTGAAGCTATTAATTGTATTGGCTTTGACTACTGAATCAGGGACAAAATACCAATCATCTGTAGCTTGGATGCTCTAAAAGTCTGTTCTGGGTTTACTTGAAACTGTTGGTTTAAATATTTTTTAGGGGGGGGGCTCTTGTGGATAGAAGTCTAGCAGGCTGAAAATACTTTTTAAAGCTGAGTTTTTCCAATTTATACTTGCTTTATATGTTTGCATTATTATTATTATTCATTCAATGCCCATCAAAAAAAGGAACAATGGTCAGAGTAATCACTAAAGATAACAAAAAGAGAGAGAAAAAAAAGAAAGGATGGACAAAAACATACAATTGAAAATTCTAATACATGACAAAAGAAAACTCTTCATTACATACATTACATTAATACAAACAAACAATTGAGAACAAATCGACGACCATGGATGATGAAAAGTTCTTTGAAAACGGGATAGAAATTTATTAATACTAATATTTAGGTCTGCAAGCTTATAATAAATGGATAATTTTATGGTTTCTTGTCCAAGGAGACAAATGTAAAAGATACTTTGCAAATCTGAAGAAGATTGATCATAGGTGCTATTAATCAGTAACTGTAAAAGTTTCCAATAAGGAGCAATTTAAAGCAGATGTGGAAGAACTGTGGTGTTGTAGACGGTTGCTAGAAAGTAATGGTTGAAGCATAGTTTGCTTTTTATGACTCCAGCATCAGAAATAGTAATTTTACGCTCAACATGAAAAATCAGCAGACAACATGTGTGGCCAATAGATAAGGGAATTCGAAGGCCCAGGTATGCAATATGGTCTGCAGGTGTGATAAGAGAACCGTCCAGATTTAGGAGAGAAGTAGAGGGATTTTGTCAATTGAAAAGGACGACTTCAATTTTCTCAGGATTAAAGGACAGTCCAATGTTTGAATACTCATTTCTGAGGATTTTGAAATTCTGCTCAATGCAATGGATTGCACGGCTGAGATTCGAGATGTCATCAGCATAACAAATAAGAGAAACATTGATTCCCCTAAGAATGCAAGAAGGATGACATTTTGCCTGAGCGTCCAGGATACTATTATTGAACAGGGTTAGGGAAGTGATAGCTCCTTGTCTAGTCCCTTTCTTAACAGGGATCAGGTATTGAAGAATAACAGGCATATTTGAGGGATTTGAAGAGTTTGGCCTTACATGAGAATTATTGCAATGGTATTGGGATTGATGAAGAGCCGACTGCAGGGGTAGACAGGATTGGAGTTTTAAACGCACTCTAAGATTCCTATATAAATCCCTGAGAACATGGACAACTGAAGGGTTGACGCCTTGCTTTGCCATATGAAGAAGCATGGATGAATGAATTAAGGAATCGAAAGCACGTTTAACGTCATGTCCAGCGAAGATCAGACTTCTCCAAAGATTCTCGGAGATCAGACTTCTCCGAGCGAAGATCTCCCGAAGATTCAGTGTTGGCAAGGGCAGTAAAAACTGCTGTAAGAGCATAATAACATCCAAGATTAGCCTGAAAACCAAACTGATATGGGGAAACGTAACATTTCAGTCTTAGTTCATCAACAAAAAGGAGCTCGAAAAGCTTGCAGAGCATAGTAGAGATGGTGATGGGACATAAGGAGGAACATTACGACTCAGATTTTCCTATTCTGGGAGTCGGAGTCAAATCACCAATGCAGAACAAGGAAGGGACAATACCTGTATCAAATTTAATTTGCATGAGAAGGCTGAGGTGACGCACCAGTACACAACTTCCGTTAATGATGTGCAGAGTGCTCAAATTTTTTATCCAACAAGACGCTTTCTTTTTGAGTCGGGATATGGCTTTTATGACAGCATCAAAAGTAACAACAAAACCAAGGTCAGGAGATTCATTAATAAAGTTGTAAAGCTTGTCACAAAATTGTAACTCTAAAACAGGATCAGGCTCAGAAAATTCATTTGAAAAATGGGATACCCATTTGGATAAAGGAATGTCATTTGGGTCTGACAAACTGGAGGAGATGCTATGAGGTAATAGCTTCCACGGTAGATCAGGTGAATTCTTGACCTTCTTGGAATAAAGTGTTTGCATTTTAGATCAATGAGGGGCAAGTTCCTTAGCAAAACATTTTTTTATGCTTTTATCAATTCATTGACTATTCCTTGACAGGGGTACAGGCAATCTCTCCATTATATGTACCAAAACTTAGCCTGGTCACAAGCTTCAGACAGTGCTATATTTTCTGACCACCCAGGAACTTGGGTGCCAATTCGAATTTTTCTAAGAGCTTCTGCCCTTTTTTCAGCACACAAAAGTGCATACCAGATTTCTGCAGAATAGATATCAAGAGTTAATCTAACTTTATTAATGTTTTTAATAGAAGACCTTTACAGAAGATGAAATAGAACCCGGATCCTGTTAAGGATACAATCAGAAGTTTTGATGTATGGTACTGAGATGTGTCGATTTTTTTCCAATTGCAACAAGTATACCACTTATGCCGGTGAACAATATGAGCCTGTAACACTTGAATCTGAGAAGCTTCTCATTTAAAACTAGAAGCAATAGGAAGGTAATCTGAAACTTGAAATTTAGAAAATACCTCATCACAAAGTATATCAAGATTATACAAAACAACGAGGTCAAGATTAGATGTGCAAGAGGAAGAATGAATGTAAGTAAACCTAGCGGATTTCTATTGAACATTAAAATCATCACCAAATATTCCATATAGTAAAGAAGCATGGACAGAAGCTGAAGACAAACTGCAATTTAAATCAAAATCACATACAATCAAACATGGGATTTTCAGTTTAAGGCCATCACAAAGACAAGAGCTAAGTTTACTAACTGCTAATGCAAAATTTCCCTCTGAATCATTATCTTTGTAATATGTGGGTAAGAACATATTTATTAATAAACACTCACCTACTCAAACAACTAAAAAACTATCACTATATAAGAAAACACTAGAATTAAAGATTCAATGCTAAATAAGTAGCAATACCACCAGAAGCTCTGCCTTTAGAAGAACTATCATTAGCTGGAACTGATAAAGTTTTAAACCCGGCACTAATGTTCAGTATGCCAAGGCTGTGGTTAGTTAGGAAATGTTCCTGTAAACACAGAATATCATGATTATGAAGAATACTCTCAAGAATGGCTCTTTTGTTAATAAGAACACCATTAATGTTCCAAGATAGAAAGCAAATATCCATTCATCTACTTATCTACCCATTTATTGGTTTGATCATTGCCAGGGCATTTGATACTGTAACATTTGTGACAAGACACTTTAAATTTAATGCAGAACATGTTCCAAACACATTGATCATCCCTGGTGGAAGAGTGCTCTGTTCTGCATTCTTACAATCAGCAGCAATATGTCCTTGTTGATGGCATCTGAAACAGCGCCTGGGTATGAATATGAATTCCTGGACAGCTAACTCCTCATAACACACCTTTACAGAATTTTTCAAAAACAAACCAAGATAACTCTGTTATTCAAAGTAAATCTTGTAGACACATGACTTGCCACACTGCAAAGCTTTGATGCATTTTGGAATAATTTTCTCTAGATATTTTTTGTTCATTTCTGGTATGCCTTTTATTACACCAATGAAGGTGGGAGATTTAACAGAGGCTAATAGGCCAGGTTGGGAATTCTTCATCTGGTCAGCAATTGAAAAGGCAGCAGGTTTAGATAAGATTAAATAAAAAAAAAACAAGTTTTTTTAACTAGGGGCGAAAGTAAGGAGCGACATTAAAAATTAAAACGAACAGAAATTATTAAGTATATGAAAGGGGCTATCCCCTCCTCAACGCCTAGCTCTTTAGGCTAAAGTTTTTTATTATTTTAAACAATAAAGTTGTGTGACAGAGTCAAACTTTAGCGTAAAGAGTGAGGCGTTGAGGAGGGGACAGCCCCTTTCATATACGGAATAATTTCTGTTCGTTTTAAGTTTTAATGTCGCTCCTTACTTTCAGTTAAAAAAAACTTGTTTTTTTATTTAATTTCTGAACGTTTTTGAATTAATGCAGCTTTGATTTTGGCTCACCGTACATGAATAATTAGAATGAAATTTGCATATTAATTTTATTGTTTTGGCTAAATGGCTTTCTCGAAATTTTGTTATGACGTAACTTATGAATTAACTTACGTAACGAACTTCTATATTCGTATGTTTTCATTACGTATATTAGGCAGTTTACCCCTAGCCAATACCTCGCTCTTTACGCTAAAGTTCGAATTTTGTTCGAATCACAAACCCCTGAATCAGAAAGGTTGGTTAATTAGAATAGATAGCTCTTTTGAAAGTACTAAAAAAAAACTTTATCGTAAAGGGTGAAGTATTGACTAGGGGGCAAACCCCATCATATACGTAATAATTTCTGTTTGTTTTAAGTTTTAATGTTGCTCCTTACTTTCAGTTGAAAAAACTTGTTTTTTTTATTTAATTTCTGATCGCTTTTTTAAACAATGCTGGGAAATCCGGCGCCCCCTTCATAAAAATATCCCTTCGCCCACGGAAATATCTTCCATGGAAAGATCCTCCCCCAACCTCCCCCCCCAACCATAAAATAATCCCTCCTGAAACGTCTGTATACTTCCCATTTACCAATACTATATGTAAATAATGGGCAAAGTTCATAACTTGCAGCCCTTCCCCAGGGAACTGTGGGGGATTAAGTCATCCTTAAAGACATATTTATTAGATTTTCGACAATGCTGAACAAAATGGCTATCTTAAAATTTTGATTGGGTGACTTAGGGGAAAAATGAGCGTGGGAGGGGGCCAAGTTGCCCTCCAGTTTTTTTGGTCACTTAAAAAGGGCACTAGAACTTTTAATTTCCGTTCAGATGAGCCCTCTCACGATATTCTAGGACTACTGGATCGATACGATCATCCCTGGGAAAAAAAATAATAAAAAAATAAATATGCATCCGTGATCTTTCTTCTGGCAAAAAATACAAAATTCCACATTTTTCTAGATAGGAGCTTGAAACTTCTATAGTAGGGTTCTCTAATAGGCTGAATCTGATGGTGTGATTTTCATTAAAGTTCTATGACTTTTAGGGGCTGTTTTCCCCTTTTTTCGAAAATAAAGCAAATTTTCTCAGGCGCGTAACTTTTGATGGGTAAGACTAAACTTAATGAAACTTATATATTTGAAATCAGCATAAAAATCCCATTCTATTGATGTATCTATTGGTATCAAAATTACGGTTTTTAGAGTTTTGGTTACTATTGAGCCGGGTCGCTCCTTACTTACAGTTCGTTACAACGAACTGTTTGATAAGATAAGATATTTGCTTCAAAAATCTCTATCACAAGCCCAAAAAGGGCCGAATTCGGACTTCAGACTCGACAATATTAATGGTTGCACTAAAACTGGCAAAAATGCAAAAAACAACAACAAAAAAGAAAAACCATAATGAACAACCATTTAAAAGTCAGTAATTACACTGTAAAAAGTCAATTAAAAAAGTTAAAAAGATAAAAACCTGTCCAACTAAACTTACACAAATACAAATCAGAACATGGCCTATACAACAAATGCCTATGCTTTGTAACTAGATGAATGGGCAAGCAAACTTTATTTCTTGTTACAAAAGGACACGCCTCGAAACTTTATTTAGATTTTGTTGGGTAAGAATTCTTAAACTTTATTTAGATTTTGTTGGGTAAGAATTCTTACTAAAGGTGGAGGGAAAACTGTCATAACATCGATAAAAAATCCGTCAGAACCACTAACCATCACAACATCGACTGTCATAACATTGACACGTCAGTTCATCGACAGTCACAATCGCTACCCGTCAGAACGTCGACAGTCATAACATCTAAAATCTTAAAACTTTAGTTTTTTGGGGTTAAGGGCGGAAAGGTACCTAGGTTAGGTTATGTATTTAATATATGCTATGCTTTATTATCTCACACATGTGAAAATGTCAGATGCGACTTGTAGGCGCAACAAGCGAAATTTGAATACGACTCAGCAAACTGTTTTTAAATGTTCAAAACACACTTTGATCCTCCTGATCTACATCATCGTGCTGACCCGCCCTTTGGGAACGCTTAGCAAAGGATTTTGGGCAATTACCTCAGATATATTTCCTCAGATATATTTCATTACAGATACGACTTTTAGGCATAATTATAAGGGATAACGAATTATAACGTATTATAAGGGACATAAAAGAAGGGGGGGGGGCAAAACAAGCGAATAAATACAAACAAGAACGAGACATAAATACATATAAATTAAAATGGGCACTAAAAAAGTGTCAATAATTCAACTACACGAAGTCAATAAAACAGTTGAAAAGATAAAAACTGGTCAAGAAAGAGAGGGGGAGGGGATAAAAATAAATAAATAAGCAACAAAAAAAGAGAACGAAATATAAAATATATAAGAATTATAGGGGGAACTAAAACAAAAAATAGAAGGTACAAGCAAATGAGTGCAAGAACCTGGGCGGCACCAACAGCTTAAAAAAAAAAAAAAAAAAAAAAAAAAAAAAAAAAAAAAAAAAAAAAAACTAGTGGGACATTTTATTCATTTTTTCTGTAACGAAGGGGACAAAAGTTCTTTCGTATCTGTAAGTAACGGAGCGAATGGGGGAAAAAACAGGGATGGGCTCAGGAACAGCTCGAGGCGGCCGTAATCTGGAGGGGGAGTGACGTTTGGGGAAAATACTTGCCGTCCGAGGGTTTGTTATTGCATTTTTTGCAAAAAGGAGGCACAATGAAACCCTCCTTCGCTCCAGGGTTTCCAGACTAGCTTTTTTTTAGGAGCAGAGAGTATGGCACCTTGCCTTCTTAGACAATTATTCGCAAAGCTCTTTTTTGAATTGATTCGATTTTTTCCGATTCTTCGCGAGAGATACCAGGGTGCCAAACTCAGACAGGGAAACAGTGGGTAAAGAAGTGGAAAGGGCTCCTGTTGGTGATTGGTCGGATAATGCTGGAAGGCTCTGGACAATGGAAACAAGCAATTTATTTAGATTATTGGCAGTAATATCAGGGGACTCGGGTAGATTGAAGTTAAGCTGTTCAAGTCTCCTGCCATACAGCTTTTTAACCTCAGAATACCAATTTTTTGGTTTATTAGTGAACAATTCTTCGACCTTGTTTTTGTAGTACGATCGTGCTAATTTACGAATTTCTCTTTTAATTAATTTTCTTAGTTTATTGGCTTCATCCGGTTTACCATTTTTGAAAAGCTTCAATTTGGTTCTAATTAGTGTTTTTATAGTTTGGTTAATAAAGGGTTTATCACTGGAACACTTTTTAAATTTTTTTCAGGGAAACAAATTTGATATTTATCAATTAGCTTTTTATGGAACATAGCCATTTTCTCATCAAGATTTTTTAAACTATAAACATCGGACCAATCTTCAGTATTCAGCCACATAACAAAAGAAAGAAGACCAGGATTTTGAAGGGGGCCATAAGTGCCATAAGTTGTTGAGAAAGAATGCTTAAAATTTGAGGAGGGGGATAAAGGAATCGAAAGATGATAACTCTCACCTAAGGGAGGCAAAGCTGAGGGAGGGCTGTAAAAGTTATACATATTAGTTAAAATAACATCAAGAGAGGTATTTCCCCGAGTCGTTGGTATTTTAACAATTTGCTTAACTTTAAGTGAGGAGCAAAAAGAATCCATTTTAAGGTCATTGGCATCGCCAACTAAAAAAAGACCCGCATTGGGGTACTTAGAATAATAAAATCCGCACTTGTCTGCAATTGCTGGATGAATTTACGTTTTGACTCGATATTTTGATCTGGGGAGTAATAGAAAACAGCTATTGCAATAATATTGAATGGAAGAGGGCGAACTTTTAGTCTAATACTTAGCCAGAGGATTTCATCATACTCGGATAAACTAGGGACTCGAATAACTTTTGGGTAAAGGTTACTCTTGGTAAAGAACAAAACACCGCCACCTTTTTTCCGAGTGGGTGGTCTAAACGACGGAGTTTAATAAACTCTGAATAATTTGTCAGGCGCAGGGACCGTGGATCATGGGACTGTACTTCAGTAATAGCTATAATATCTATTAGATTTGATTCTGAAAGCACCTCGAGTTCGGTAAGCTTTTCAAAATTAAGACTTTCCGCATTAGTAACTAAAAGTTTAGGAAAAACAAACCGATTGGGGAATCTTGACAGGGAGACTTGATGAGTTTGAGAATTTCCTGGGTGGGGTTCTAAATTTATATTAGGATGCTGTGGATATGAAGGGTAATTAAAGGATTTACCTTGGGGATTTGGAGGTAGGGGAACGGGCAAGGATACAGACGAAGCATGATGATGAAGGTGCGACTTATGTTTACAACAATTTTCCATTCTGATGAGGAACATTTCACCTCTGAAATTTCATTTGCAGCTTCAGGACATATTTTATGAATAAAATCATTCCTTGATAGTGGAAATGAAAGATTGGACGGCAATTGTTAACACAACAGCATAGGTAAGAGGCTTGGATTGGTCATTGGTACAAGATGGCTCAGCGGAAGGGGGCCAGGCAAAGGTTCCCTGCACTGCAAGAAGTTGCTTATTTAGCTTGGAAAAACTGTCAATTTTACAGGAAATTTCATTCATTCAACAGGTTAATATTTCAAAAACTGCATCACCAATTGTCGGTATTTCACAAGGTGAGTAGATTATGAATTTTGAGATCTTACGTTTTTTTTTCAATGCTGTAGAGAACCACTTACAAATGTCAAGGACGTTTTCACTGTCTTTTTGGCATCTGATTAAACGTGTTCTAATTTCTAGCACCTGATATAAAACCTCTTTTGCCATTAGAATGGTATCATGACTAAAAAAGCTGGTCGACTTACCAATTATTGTCTCTACTTTGATACCATTGATTGAGAAATAAAATTCAAAATTGGATTATTTCATAACTGCACTTACAGTGGTAATATTTAATAGATAAAAATCCACTCCAAAAACAGTGCCAAAATCCGTCACCAATATAAATACAGTCAATTACCACAATCAGGTAATTACCACAAATTTTACATTTAAGTGACATAACAGAAAGTCAATACGGAAAAAAAATCATCCAAACCAGGTATGAGTAATTATTCAGAATTTTTGCTCTGCACAGCATGAATGCAAATGTTGTATCATAAGTAGCTGATCCTTGTAGCTCATCTTTTTAAAGAGGTTTTGTATTATGGTGTTGAATTCATTTTTATTTCAAAATAGTTGGTTATGTAGGGGGGCCCCATAAAATGTTACCATATTCAATAGTAGGCCTCACAAGTCCTTTGTAGAGCTTCAACAATATCTGGTTATTGAGGGGTTTTGAACTATGGCTGAATAGCCCTGATAACAATGACACTTGTGGAGTGATTCTTTGTGTATGCTCCTGGAACTGTAATTCAGAGTCAATGATTATGCCAAGAACTCATTCAGATTCAATTGAATTAAGGGTGTCTTTAGGCCTGTTTTATCCTTTGTAGTTGTTTGTGGAGTAGTTGATCCTCTCTTCTTCCCTATGGAGATTACCTTGGTATTGCGTGTGTTGAAATTTAAACTTAGATTCTGTAGATCAGTTGTTAGCCTGTCAATATCACTCTGAAGAACAATGGTGTCTAATGAGAATATTGTTTTTCTCAATAGTTAGTGTCATCTGTGGAGACATTTGTTCTGCTTACACTATACTTGTTGCTTCTATTGATGAATAAAAGGAAGAAAGAAGACCAAGCACACTTCCTAGTGCAACTCCTCTTGTTATAATGGTAGGTTCACACAAAATATCTCTAATTTTTATACTTTGTATTCTGTGTTTCTGGAATGCTTTTACCCAGCTTTAATTTTTCTTTTTAGAGAATAAAATTCTGAAGCTGGTCAATGAGCAGTTGATATGGGATATTTTCAAAGGTTTTTTTCTACATCAAGTAAGACAGTTAAAATGGGTAAGTCCTTCATCAAGACCCTATATCTAGTCATTGAGTGTCTCATATTATTGGGTGGTGCACAGGGGCGAATCTACAACATTTTCATTGAGGGGGGGGGGGGGGAGGGGGGGTCTACTTTTGGATATTCAAGGAGCATGGGCTATATAATAATTTTTTGTCCACATTACTGGAGGGGGGGGGGGGCAACTGCCCCCTTGCCCCTCCCAAACGACGCCCCAGGTGGTGCACCTTCTATTGGGGATAATCTGTATTGTTCTGGATTCACTAGGTTATTGACAAGGATGTGGCTGGGTATTTAATTGACAAGGACATGGTGGGTGTATATCTTTTAGGATAATACAGGATAGGACACAAACCTGAGCGTTTCCCATAATTTAATTTTACAGTTGTTAGCTCACAAGGGGAGTACAGGGGCACATGCCCCTGTAGAAGGTCAGGAGTTATAGTAGTTATAGCAGTGAAGGGATGAAAACAACAATGGGGGTGCCTGATTTTCATGGGTGCCCTTTCAAACAATAAACTCTGTAGCCTATCTGCCCTTGCTAGTTCATAAAGGGAAATTTGTCAACAATGGTGCCCACTGGGGTTTGATAGCTTAGCCTAAGTCTGGATTGAATGAATGAATGAATGAATGACAGCTAAGAAAACATCTCTAGTTTGACAGCTTCAGAGAAGAAAACATCTTAGTAAAATAGAAGAAGCCTAGTATTATTAGATTTTTTGGCCTATATATACAAGAATCCATAACTGACATAGACCAGCTGCTTGATTCCTTTTTTAATGCTTTTTCCAAATATACTAATCAATTCACTTGAAAATGCATTCTCCTAATGGTTCCATATGTAGTCCCAATAATGTATTTGTCTGTTACGTCATTGCAGTCACACATTAAAGCTCCAATATTAAACCAGATACCTTCTTGGTCTGCAATTTATCTTGGTATGTGACTGAGTGCAGATTTACCAAAATATTATTTGAATGATTTTGAAAAGTGTTTAACAATGGAAGGAAATGTGAAAATCTGATTAATAAAAACATCTATTATAAAGAAAGAATTTCATTGTTTTAGTGTTTTCTTTTAGTTTTTAATGTTCCTCAGGATGAAAGTGAATATATTACTTGATGACTATTGCATAATCACTTCTCGGGAACATTATATTTTGTAGCCCTTATGGTAATGAGGTCCTAAAAGGTAAAACAGTCCATTTCCTAAGTCTTAATAGTAAAAAATTATTTTGGAAAGAAATTTGTAGAAATTTTAAAAAGAGCCTCAAACCACTTGAAAATAATATCACAGCAAAACTGATGTAATTTTTGAGGCGTTTCTGGCTCTGCATAAAAATGTCTGCATTTTTTTTTAAACTAACATTTTACTACTAAGAATAATGAAAACAATAATTGTCATTCATGAATGCTCCAGAGGACATTTTTGTTTCACAAACCAGTTTTCTTTAGAGACATGTTATTAAAGTTGTGATTACTATGGGCTGTTTTTGCCCCTTTTAAGCCTAAAAATATAATTTCCACCAGAAATAATTATTAAATTTTGAAAAGGAATAGAAAAGGCATTTGGAAGAAGAACAAATCAGATGTTTGGAAAAAATTATTTTATTGATATCCTTTATCATCCTCAGTGATCAGAATTAAGCTTTTATTATCATTTTTTGGGAAGTATATTATTGCTGTTTCCTTTAAGTTTATTGTGGGTAGGATTTATTTTGAAATTCTTCTTTCCTTAACTCTATGTATCCTAGCTCTTCTATCCCCCTCAGAGAAGGGGGTCAACTATCAAATTGGTATTCAGAAGCTGACATCCCCATAGCTGCCAATGCCATTGTTGTATATCCAATCTCTAGTGATGACAGCTAGAATAACACCATGATAACAGTCTCAGAGTCCCCAAACCCAAAAACTGATTCCAAGCTCAATGATGATTTTCAGACAGTTATTAGAAAGCAGAAACGCAAAAAACCCCTCCACATGTCCTTCTGAAATAACAGAAATCCCTAACTCAGTTTCAGCTATGGAACTGAAGAACAAACCAATCATCCTTTTCACCTCAACAGTAAAAGACCCAGTGTTTACCACCAAAAATATATCTAACATTGGAATGAATCTATTCAAATCTTTAAGATGTAGTTTCAGGTTGAATGTTAATAGAGATGGCTCTCTTACAGTTACGTTCCAAGACAGAAAGGACGCTTGCAAAGCTCTTAACCAAAATAGAACTGGTAATATACCATCTACCACTGAATGGTGGACTCCACCTATAAAAAAAACACCCAGAAAATAGTGATGTACAATGTCCCAATCGAACTATTAACTGAAGACCTGAAAGATGGTCTCATGAATAATAAGGGAGAAATGCTGGAGGTCCTGGAAGTCCATAGGATGGGCAAGCCAGATGCTAATGGGCTACTAAACAGTAAGAGTGTCCTTTTTATCTTACCAGTGAGTACCCAGTTTGACTCATTGTTCTTTTTGGTCAACCTAAAGCTTATAAATATTACCAAGAAAAGCCTATTCAATGCTCAAAATGTTTTAAGCTTGGTCACTCATCTAAGTATTGCTCTTCCTCTGAGACAATCTGGCCCACCTGCCTTTGTAATCACACTGTTTCTAGTGAAATTAGATGTTCTACAGCTCCTAAATGCATCAACTGTGGAGCTGACCACCAGTCTACAAATCATAACTTGTGTCCTAAATATATCCAACAGGCCAAATTTTTAAGGATAGCTCATCAAGAAAATGTCCCATTTCCTACAGCAGCTATGGAGCTTGCTAAGCTTTCCAAAGTTCCATTATGTCCAAGAATTAAAGAGGCTAAGAAAACATCCTCAAGCCTTTTACCCAACCCTTGGCCAGGCACTCCCAAAAATAACCAAAATCAGGTTCAGTTATCTCCAATTGAGATATCCATCCCTCAGCAGGGTGTTGAGCTCCCTAATGTAATCACAGTTAGCCCAGCTCTCCAAAATCCTAGATTTAGTCAGAAATCATGGGCTGAAAGATTGGCAGCGTCACCTAATATATCCCCTCAAGCAAACATTGCTCAAAAGAGATATGGTCCAGATATGACAAAACTAATTAAATATATAGCTTCAGTGGATCAAATCTGCCTAAAGCCCTTAAAGCCACTTTAACTAAAAATATTGCTAGATATGGTACTACTTTACTAATTCCATCTTTGATGAAATAGGAAATGACCTATTTCAATTCTCACCAAATATAGAGCATGTTACCTATTCAACTCAACCCATGGCAATTAAACTACAGATCCTACAATGGAATTGTGTCTCTCTTAATTCAAATAAACTTGGTGATCTCATTCATTATGTATCTGAGAATAAAACTGACATTATCTGTTTACAAGAGACCAATCTTCATCAGTTTAAGAAAATTAAAATGCATGGCTACAAGTGCTACAGGAATGCCAGATCTACCAATAGAAAGGGAGGAGGAGTTGCCATCTTTGTTCATGATTCAATCCCTCATTCCCCACAACCATTAATTCTTTATAGGGATGAAATTGATATTATAGGTATTATACTTAACCTGGCTAATGGTAGTAATCTTGTCATTAAAACATTGTATAATCCATGTGGAAACAATGATATCCAAAAGGTTTTGGAATCTGAACTTTCAGGAAATAATTCTTTTATTTTTGGTGAT
Organism: Artemia sp. Kazakhstan ARC1039; assembly: GCA_029168905.1. NCBI lineage: Eukaryota > Metazoa > Arthropoda > Branchiopoda > Anostraca > Artemiidae > Artemia > Artemia sp. Kazakhstan ARC1039. Next base: position 84,171 of record JAQQPU010000163.1, on the reverse strand, counting down.
TTCGATGTGCAGAGCCCACTTTGGGAACAAATAGCATACAGTAACAAAGCAGGAAGAGGCATTGAGAATATTCTGTCCAATATTCCAGATACCTTGATGTTCACTCCATTTAATTTCCAAACCTGGTATAATATTTCATCTAAAACTTTCTCTACTATTGACTTACTATTTGGTTCTTCTTTATATTATGATCAAGTTCAGATGGCAAAGGTTCACTCTCTGCAATCTGATCATTCTGCAATTCTAACATTAATTCAAAATATATGCTATTCACCTAAACCCCAAATAGCATCTTTTAACAAGTCCAAAGGGAATCAACCCCTGTTTTGGGGAGTTTTGAAGGAAGCTGATTTTTTCTTTTTATTAACTAGTTCTGATATTAATGCTATTGAGGCCAATATGAAATCCATTCTGTTACAGTCAGCTAAATCTTCCATACCAATGACTAAGCCAATTTCTTATAAGGACTCCAAGAGACCCAAAAATTGGTGGAATGAGGAGTGCATGGTTGCAGTACAGGTAAAAAGGAAGGCTTGTAAATTGTTTCAAAATAATCCTTATCCATCTACAGCGATTTCCTATAAGCAAGCATGTGCTAAAGTAAAATTGGTACGTAAGAAAGCTAAACAGTCTACATGGTTAACTTTAGTGCAGGTATTAGCTTCAGAATCGCAATTTCTAAGATACATAATTTCATTAGCCAACTTAATAGAGGCAAGCAGTCTAATGATGACTGTAAACATGATAACCTGCAGGATGGATCTCCTGTTTCCTCAGATAAGATATAAGCCAAAAATATTTCTGATATTCATATAAAAGATCATTTTGATTCTCATTACCCTCAACCTCCATTTTGTACCCTTGCTTGTACTTCTTTACACAAAGGTCTTTGATGGAACCATTTTCCCTAGATGAATTTAATGCAGCACTCAATTCTCTTAATATCAAGTACTCCCTAGGTCATGATGGTATTTATATTAAATGGATTTTTGAGTTCCCAGAGGTTTTCCATACTGCCCTCTTAAGTCTCTATAATCTTGTTTGGTAAAGCCAAAAGTTCCCAGATGCTTGGAAAATTGCCCAGATATTTCCTGCTTTAAAATCTTCTTATCCATCTAGTGATCCCAAGTCTTACCAACCTATATCTGTTTTGCCAGCTTTCAGTAGAATCCTTGAAAGGCATATTCTATCAAGAATTGAGTGGTTTGCTGAAATTAATAATCTTTTTCCAAGTGAACAAAGAGGCTTCAGAAAAGGACATAGCTCGTTAGATAACATCATCAACTTTGAAAGTGATGTTTTTTTTTTGTAACTTTCTTCAAACCAGACAGGCTACAATGGCAGTCCTATTTGACTGTTTTTTTTATGTTCAAGTTAATGAGTATAAGGGAGAGATGAACCCCATTAATAGAGGTCTTCCTCAAGGAGCGATTTTGAGTTCCCTTCTGTTCAATTTGTATGTCTCAGAATTCCAATTATCTCACTCATTATTTGGTCGTTATGCAGATGATCTGATTATTTGGAAGTCCAGAAAGGATATTGTAATTCTTCAAAGTCTTATTCAGCAGGATGTAAGATTAGTTCAGAGATTCTCTTCAGCTTTTGGTTTTACAATTTCAATTAGTAAAACCAAAGCCATTATATTTGCTAATTGCTCAAGAGATCCCCCCAATCCTCTTCAAATTTTCTCTGATGAAATTCCATATTGTAACTCAGTGAAGCTACTTGGGCTATGGATTGATTCTAAAATTTTATGGCGTGTACATATTAATTCTTTGAAATCCATGATCATTTGGAGACTTTGTTTTCTAAAGAGACTTGCTGGAAGTAAATGGGGATGCCACCTTAAAGTTATTCTGGATTTTTATAAATTATATATCAGAACTAATCTAGAATATGGTATCCAATTCTTCTCAATTCCTTCATCATCTGCATTTAAAACCCTGGAATCTTTACAAAATTCAGCAATTCAAATTTCTCTGGGTTTGCACAGGCATAATCCTCTGTCTAAATTAAAACAACTGTCTGGTTTGGTTTCCCTAAGTGAAAGAACATCCAGTCAAAGGAAGAGATACTTCTCGCGAATTCAAGCTTATGGAAGTAAGCATGCTGAGTATCATCATACCTTGCCTTTGAAGGAAGCTTGCACTAATGGTCATTCTTGTTGGAATCAGTTTCAATTGGAGGTCCCAAATTGGAGTCAGTATTCCCCTATGCATACCCCTTTACTGACATTCCTCCGTGGGAAATGAGTCCACCTATTTGTCAAGCAAAACTTATTCCAATAAATAAAAAACAAATTCCCAATCATGATTCAGGCAATCATGATTCAGGCTATTCTTGCTGAACAAATTTTGAAGTTGTACCCTAATCACAGGAAAATCTATTGTGATGGATCTGTTCAGGGAGTGAGAGCTGGAGCCGGAGTATGTATCCCATCACTGAACCATAACCTTTTTTCACTCCTTCATTTGGGATTTTCTATTTTGTCAGCTGATTTATGTGCCATTCCCTTGGCTCTGGATATTCTCTTACATTATAGCATTGTGGAGGAGAATATTCTTTGCCTTTCTGACTCCAAATCAGCAATACTGTTGCTAAAAAAATTAATAGAATCATCAATGATAAAGACCTATTCAACATTAGAAGACAGCTTCTGAACCTCCAGGCTAAAGGCAACCAGATTTATTTCCAACATGTTCCAAGCCATAAAGGTATCAAATATAATGACACTGCTGATTTACTGGTAGCCAAGCTTCTTTGTTAAATCCAGGTCCTCTCTCTGACCTCAACTCACGTGATATTATTAGGCAAAGATATTATGTTAATCACAGTAAATTGACTTTATCTCCTTTGCATTTGAGATTACACACAGTGCTATAGTACTGTCTGAAATCAGGTACAATTCTTCTCAATAGTTTGTTAATTAATTGGAAGCTACATCACTCTCCTCTGTGCTGGGACTGCTTTGCAATGGATGAAACAATCCAGCATATTTTATTCAATTGCCAGCCACTGAGTGAGGAGTCTATTTCCCTTAAATACCTATGCTTTATGGCTAAAATTCCATACTCTACAATACCTACTCTGCAATCCTGAATTCAAACCTGCCTTGGCACATAGATAGAAAGATTTTTAAGGCATCTCTTGACATTTTAAAGAAAAGTCTAATTGATTAGGGTTTATTATTGCATAATGCAGTCATTAATAAGAAGGAGGCTATTCATCATTTGTTCTGGAGAGTGCAGAAAAGAGCAGGAGTGAGCATAAAGAGCTGTATTGATACCAGCCAGCCTGTAGGTCTTAAATTGCTGGGGAAAGGTGAATCAAGTACCCACACTTCCCACAACCAATCAACAAAACTGAGAATTTTAATTGGGATGATTGGTTTGTTTTAACTGATAAGAAGACTTGGTTACAGTTGAGGACAATGGATTTCTAAATACCTGATGACACTTTTTGGAAAATCAAAGGGGTGAAAGGACTTATTAGTAGTTCATATACCCTGCTACAAATTTCTGGAACTGGAGGCATCAAGTGATGCATTCATTTTCATATTAGCTAGATTATGTTGTCAGCTACAAATCTATCTATATAGGATCATCAAGGGAGGGGGATGCATTTGCAAGTGAATTGATCTTACCATTTGGAAAGAGAAAAAAAATAATCAAGCAGTAACTTAATCAATAATCAATAGTAAGTGAGTTCACCTATGTTATTATGAAATATTATATTTGCAGTTCTGATAATGTGCCCTACCCCCTGATGGTCCCAGATATAGGCCTAGAATAGCCTACATAAAAAACTAAAAGATTTGGATAGTAATAGTTTATATCAGGTAATAGACCAACTGACCCAGTATAAAAATAACCAAACGCCATCCCTACTAGATTGACAATCACTAACAACCCAGGATTGTTAGTGAACACTGAGTACCTCCCTCCCATTCGTGCTAGCAACCACGTCTGCATCTGCCCTAACTTGCTGCTTAGTCAACAAACAATTGTACTAAACAAACTTACACCAATTACAGCAGAATCAGGGAGATAATATGGGCAGTAGAATGGGACCAAGTGATTGTCAAGGGAGACATTGAGCTAGCCTGGCAAAATTTTAAGAACACTCTGCTCCAAGCTGAGAGGAAATACACTTCAAATTCATTTGTGAAGGCACCAAAAACACTGCCACACCTGAATCAGCCTATTAAAAGGGCTATGAACCATAAGAAGAAGGCTTTTGCAAAATATAAGAAATGCAAATTCACACACCACTGGGATTGTTTTTCAAGAGCAAGGAATAAACCAAGGCAACTGACTAGGCACTTCATAGCTGACTATGAAGATAACTTGGCATTGAACATCGAAGACAACCCAAAGAGGTTCTCAAGATACATATCTGCTAAAGATAAGAGTAGACAAACTGTGCCATTCCTGCTCAACCTTGAAGGAAAAAAGCTAGAAGATCTGGAGGACATTGCAAATTTGCCAAACAATACATTTGTATCCAACTTCTCAGTGGACCCCACTGACAAGATACCTTGTCCTGCCCCCAGGGTGCTCAAGTGCCTAAAATTTACATCACAATGGATGAGATGAAGAAAAGGCTGAGTAAACTAGACCCCAACAAAGCTAAAAGCCCAGATAATATACATCCCAGGCTCCTTAAAGAACTTTGTGGATATAGTAGCTGAGCTGCTCTGTTTGCTATTTAAGCTGTGTCTTCAGACTTGTAGCTTATCTGAAGATTGGAAGACAGCCATAATTACTCCAATATTCAAGAAAGGACCTAGAACCCAGCCTGAGAACTATTGACCTATTAGCCTGCCCTTTGTTGTGGCCAAACTTATTGATAGGATAGTCAATGGTGCAACCATAGTGCATATGACCAAGAATGGCCTTCTTTTTGGTGGTCAACATGGATTGCTTATGAAGCATATGAATCTATAACTGATCTGCTGGAGCAGGGTTGTCCAGTTGATGTGTTCTGACTAGATCAAGCTAAGGCCTTTGATAAAATATCTCACTTATACCTGATGATCAAGCTGTCAGTATATCAGATAGACAATGATGTTGCCCAGTGGATTTACAGCTTCTTATCTGACAGAATCCAGATTATTGCCATATATGATGAAATTGGTGACCTCATCTACTCCACATCAGTTCAAGTTAGTAGTGGTGTCCCCAAAGGGGCCAAACTAGGCCCAACAATGTTTAACCTCTATGTAAATGATGCTCCTGCAGTGGTCAAGAATGGCTTGGAACTGTATCCAGATTATTCCAGCCTCTTTGGTCCAGCAGCCTCAACAGAAAATTGCTCTTCTCTGCAAGAAGATCTCAACAGCCTCTGTCTGTAGGCAACAACCTGAACACTTGAGTTCAACCCATGCAAATGCAAAGTCCTACATCTTGGTCCAAACACTCCCTGCCATAATTATCACATGATTGACTCGGCAGGTGCCAATATGCCCATTTAAAGTGCCAAGGAAGGACATGATCTTGGGGTAATCATTGATAATAAGCTTAAATTTCATAGTCACTGTCAGAACCAAGCAGCTAAGGCAAACAAGGTCATTGGTTTGATGAAGCATTCACTGACAAGTTGCCAACCAAGAGTTATCAAGAAGCTTTACACAGCCCTTGTTTGTCCCCATCTTGAGGTTAGCATGTCAATTAACCTGTACTTAAGTGTGAGATGGAAATACTTGAGAAGGTCCAGCATAGAGCAACCAAGCTCCCTTTTGCCAAAAAACAAAGCCTCTACAAACATCAATTAGAAATGCTTGACCTGCCTACCCTAACATACAGTAGAAAGAGAGGAGATGCCATCCTCACATTTAAGATTATGACCAGTGACACTATTAAGCCCATTTTCAATCACAGTGAATACAACAGAACACAAGGAAATCCTTTAAAACTGCATCAAAAATTTAGCAGAAAGCATGAGAAGTTCAACTTCTTTACCAATTGCATTGTTCTTCTGTGGAATCCACTCAGCAAACCTACCATGTTGGCCAGATCAGTTGACAACTCCAAGATTGGTGTTGACTCTGATTAGAGCAGCAAGTCATAGAAGATGCAGTGGGACAAATCAGTATCATCCAGCAGGGTCTATTAGGTACCACCTGCCTTTTTTAGCCCCTAAACAAACCCAGCCAGCAATAAATCTAGTGACCCCCAACAAGGGGACCAAAATGTCCTGTATATATGTAAATAGTGATGATCCACTCATGAACTGTGACATGAAGATTGTCAAGTCAACATTACCTGGCAACATCTACAGAATCTTCAACCTTAGTTGCTAGAAGTTGCAATTTAAGGTACTAACATAAAAGCTACAGAGTTATTACTATTTTATTATATGTAACATGTTTCTATTAATCAGATTATCATGTTTCCTTCCATTTTTGGTAAATACTTAATAATTCACATAAATGACCTAGAAATAAAGGGAACACACCACTAAATGCATTTTTTATGCTCTTTCTGAATAGGCTATAATAATTGTTTTTGGCATAAACAAGAGTTATTCTGCAAGAGTAATTGTTTTTGGCATTAACAAGAGTTATTTTAATAAAAGTATATAAGCTATATACAAAATAAGGGAAAGATGTATCATCTTTGGTAAAGTTCTACCAAATCATATTATTGAGTTAGGAATAAAGTGAATACACCATTTGATGCTTTTTTTATGCCGATTACAAATATAATAATCATTTCTATCAAAAATGAATTTTAAACCCCCCTTCCCTATATATACCTAACCTAACCCTGAATTGGCATATATATGGGGGGGGGGGCTGAAATTCATTTCCGAGAGAAATGATTATTATATTTGTAATCAGCATAAAAAAAAGGCATCAAATGGTGTATTCACTTTTGTCCTAACTCAATAATATGATTTGGTAGAACTTTACCTCATCTTTGAGGGTCTGTTTAGGGCTTAAAATTAACTTACACCAAAAACAAATATTATATTCAGAAATAGCATAAAAAAGGGCACCAAGTGGTATGTTCATTCATTGGTAATTATGTGAATTATTCAATATTTAGGTAAAATTCTACTTTAGCTACTTTTGGCCATCTTGGAATGGGTTTAGGTTAGGAAAATGAAACTTTCAGGTATGGGTCTACAGGCCAAAGAATGTCCTGGGAAGGTATTTTGAAGTACCTACCTCCACTCCTTCTCCCCCTAGAGGGTCCTGAAATTTGCCTACATGATAGGTCTATACCCATTGAAATTTTGACAAAACAACATTTTACCTTAATTTTCAGTTATCAGTGTCTTTCTCTCTGGCTTTAGCTCTGAAAATGCAATTTTAGTTATTTGAGCAGCATTTTAAGCCATATCAATGTTTTAATTCCAAAATTTAGGAAAAGTATTTGCATATCTTTAAAACCTTATAAATTGGGATTGAGCAAAGTTGTGAAGCTGAAAACAATTTTGTTATGCTTCATTTAAACAGAAGATCTATTTTGCAAGGTTTCACTTCTATAACTCACAGATTTTTAAAGGTCATCAAAGGTCAAGACCCTCTAGAGGGAGAAGGAGTGGAGGTAGGTACTTAAAAATACCTTCCGGGACATACTTTAGCCTGTAGACTCATCCCTGAAAGTTTCATTTTCTTAACATAACCCCTTTCTAAGATATTCAAAAGTAGCTAAAGCACAATTTTACCAATATTTACCCCATTTTTAAATAATTTAAGACAATATCTTAGCCTAGGTGTATTTACAATTCTATTTCATCACTTAGGCAAAACTAGATTTTATCTAGTCAAAAATGAATCTAGAGAGAGAGTCATAATGTTTCAACAGGTATAGGCCTAGAACAGCAATCCTTTATAGGCTTTTATTTTTCGCAAATAGGCTACTTATTAGGCTAGCCTAACCTCTTCACAAAAATGAAGCCAAGATCAAGGGTATATTAGACAGTTTAGCTTGATTAATTTTCAAAGAATTGTTTTTATTCTTCAATAGCCATATTTCTGGCTGATTGATGAGCACAACTTACTTTCTGGATCCATTTCATAAAAAAAACTTAATTCTCCAAAATCAGACGTATTCAATTTCGAATTTCACGCTTTTTCCGTAATAATCGGTCAGGACAGTCATTGAGCAAAATAATGGTGCTAAGCAGAACCGCCGAAAAAGACTACTTTTAAAAAGAAAGTACCATGTTCCAAAAAAATGTTCCGTGTTGCGTAGGGTTGCCACCGCCATAGATTTAAATATGTTTACATGAAATTTTAGACCCCTTTCATGGGTATTATTATTATTATCATTATCTATTTCTAACCCACACTGTACAGAGGAACAATACGTGGAGTATCACGAGGAAAAACACATTAAATGCAACACAAATCAATATAGAAATCAAAGATTACCAGTTACAGTGTAACACATAATAATTTAAAAGAAACTAAAAGAAAAAAGAAATAACATGAAAGGAGAGGGAAAAGAAGAAGAGAGAAAAAAAACTCACAAGTTGCAGAATCTAATAAGCAGTAGTAAGCAGAAATATGGACACAAGCTGTCATTATTTTTATTATTATTTGATTTTTACTCACTCTTTACAATACTAAAAATTGTGGAGTGACCACACAGAGAAAAACAACTAAACAAATAAAATAACTTACGACTGAAAAAACCTGATAAGGTGATGGTGCGGAGAAAAACGGATACAAGTAGTATTTGAAAGTTTTCTGTGTAGTGCTTCCAGTTTTTCAGTAATATTAGGAACAAGAAATTTATTAATAATTACCCGATTTTTGGTCCAAAGTGGAAGAAACAATAAAAATTTACAAAATCTAAAATAATTAATCCGGATTCCTTTTTATTCATTTTTTTTAAGAAGGAGAAAAATTCCAGAAGCAAAAAGAATTAAATGGTCACAAAAAGTTGAGTTCAGCTTGGCCAAAGCAAGTCTATTATATTTACCTCTAATGGCAACAATCTTAGCATATCCTAATTTAATTTTCATATTAATGTCTGAGACTGTAAGCTGGCGCAAGCTCGGAAGACTATTAGCAATAGAAATACCGAGCCATCCAAGAGAATCTACGAGAGGGATAATAAAGCCACTACAGCGAAGGGAAGTACTAGAAATATTATTAAAAGAAAGAAATTTACATTTATATACATTAAGAGAAACGCCTATGTCTGAAAAAGAAGGGTTTACACAAGAAACCATGTTAGATAAACCAGTTTTAGTACGGCTTATAAGAAGCAGATCATCAGCGTAAGCCAGGTATGAAACATCAGAAAAACCGGAGAGATAGGTAGCCGATATCTTTGCTAGAACTCCTGAAATACATAAATTAAATAGGGTCGGAGTAAAAACTCCACCTTGGCTTAAGCCTCTTTTCAATTTAATAATAGAAGCTGGCACAGATTTCAGCCGAAGAAAATAATTAGAGTACCAGTACCGAGGAAAAAAAATAACCGATAGATTGACACCGCAACCACGAAGAGCAGAAAAAAGCTGACTATGACATACACTATCAAAAGCTTTTGATAACTCTAAAGTACAAAGATATATACTCCTTCCCTTAGGAGAATTTTCAAGGAGCGAAGAAGATAATACACGATGTGCGTGTTGACAACCCACTCCGGGCTTAAGTCCAAACTGGTTATCTCTCTCAAGTATATTATTAGTCACAAAAGGTAGTAATAAATGCTCAAGAACTTTACTAAAAGTGCAAGAGACAGTGATAGATCGGTAAGAAAACCAAATTAAAAGAGAATTTCTGTTTTTTAAAATTGAAGAAACAGTACCACACAGAAAAAACTCTCCGGTACAATAGAAGTACAAATACACATCTGGAAAAGTAGGTGTATATGGTCAATAAGGGAGGAGCAATCTAATTAAAGATGAAATCAAGATATACCATCGTTATCAACATTATCTGATTTAAGTTTCTTAATTGCTTCAACTACGGATGAAAGAGAAATAGGAACACAAAGACGCTGAGACAGAGGGGTACTAAAAAAAGCAGAAAGAGAATGAGTATACATGGAATGCACACGGTAATTAACATTAGAAAAAATAGACGAGTAATGGCCATGCCGAGCAGATGCAGGAAGACAATCCCTACTTGGCACATCACTTCTAATCGACTCAGAATTAATAAATTTTCACCATTCTGTCTTTGACACTGGAAAATCCATACCACGATAACGTATTGACTTAAGATATTTTTTTATATTCACTGCGCGTCTTACGGTTAAGGTCAGATGCAATTCTACAAGGCGGTCTATCACATCCATTCCAGACTTTTAAATTTCAAAGCGTGTACAAACACTATTGTTGTAGTAATACTAGGTCAGCAACTAATGTGATCAATATTGCTCTTACTGCCTGAATTGTGAATATAAGAGTACGGATGAGTTTTGGGTATAATACAATAAGATGGAAGGCAATCTAACAACGAATCACTTCTCACTGACGTATAATTTATATCCGTATTTAAGTCACCAATGATCATATAATCTAGAGAAACAGAAAGAATTTTTTCCACTAAAAACTTCAACGTGTTACAAGCTTTAGCATATCTAGCCATCGGTCTATCACATCCATTCCAGACTTTTAACCAAAACTTTATTTTTCAAAATTTTAAAATCAGGATCTAAAGACCAAATAGGTTTTTGCGTACCACATCTAACATGTTGCAGCGGCACTGCAACTGCCTCGGCATCTTTTAGACATTTAATTATTTGATTATAATAGCAATCAAGGTCCTTTTTTCCAACCACTTGTATAGAGCTCTGAAGCAGATAATAGGGAACTCGTATAGCAGACAGCAGGCTTGTTAGTGTAAACGCATAGAGAGGAACATCAGCACTCTTCCAATTACTTCTTTCAAACCATTTTGAAGACCGGGGTACTTTACAAATACTTGCAGGGTTTAAATTCAGCGAAAAAGTAAGTGAAGATGGTCTAAGTCCTGTTCTTCAGCGTGTACAAACACTATTGATGTAGTAATACTAGGTCAGCAACTAATGTGATCAATATTGCTCTTACTGCCTGAATTGTGAATATAAGAGTACGGATGAGTTTTGGGTATAATACGATAAGATGGAAGGCAATCTAACAACGAATCACTTCTCACTGACGAATAATTTATATCCGTATTTAAGTCACCAATGATCATATAATCTAGAGAAATAGAAAGAATTTTTTCCACTAAAAACTTCAACGTGTTACAAGCTTTAGCATATCTAGCCATCGATCTGGGAGAACGGTCATCATAAGGCGGATAAGATTTAATGAAAACTATAGTGCCCATACGAACACCCAAAAAAAACTCATCCCAGTAAAAAATCACCCGCAAAACCAAATTAGGATTGCGCTTAAAACACAAGCTAGCCCACCGGATGGGCGGCCTCATGTGGCTCTGGCAGTAGTAATAAACACATCACGAAGAATGCTCCAACGCAAAACTTTAATGCTAAAGTCTGTAAGAAGATGCTCCTGTTAACAGACCAAATCAAAATCCTTGTAGAGCTAATCAATAACGAAGTCCTTATCCTTTGTACCATTAATATTAAACGATGTTATTGAAAACTCCAAAGTTATTGCAAAAAGTGGAAGCGTGACATTAGTTCCTTAAATACAGGGCAGGGCAGGCTTTAAGACGCATGATTTTTACCACAGTTAGCACACTTAGGAGCAGCACTACAAGGACTATCCTTAGTAGCAAGATGTGACCCAGCACATCTGGCACATTTCGGGACATTGCTGGTGCAAGCACTTTGAAACTGGTCGTATGATCGGCATTTGAAGCAGCATTTAGGTGTTTTCTTAAATTGGTGAATTCGAAAAAATTCATATCCAACTTTAATTCCTTCTTTGAAATAAGCAGACTGAGTGAAGGAGTCTTCAAAATCAAGCTTGACTGACATAGTCTGGCCCAGTCAATTTGTACTTATTATACCTTGCTGTCTATTAATAACTGAAAGATCGAGATCAACTGGGAAACCTCTGAGAATCCCAAAAAAGCGCTTGGATCGTACTTTAACTGTTGCTCCGGTAATAAAGTTCTGAACTAATGTACAAAAATCTTCAGTTGCATATTTATCAATATTGACATACCATCTGTCTTTAACAGGTTTCACACTACAAACTAATTCATACCCAGCTATTTGATCCGAGAACAGATTTGCGTTTAATCCGATCAGACAGATCTCAAGGTAGTTTAGAGACAATAATTATCGTATGAGTGTCAATTGCTAGGGTAGGTTTGGAAAGTTGAGGAAAATTCAACTGATAATTGTCAAGTTTCCCTGACATTTCAACAACCACTTGTTGTATGTCATTAAACTTAAAGAGTAAAGAAGTATAAGCATTTGCAGGGAGACATGGCACCTCTGTAGGTTGCTTTATCATAAACATAGGTACAAAAATGTCGCTACTGTCAAGAGATCTTAATAGAGAAATAATGTCACTAAAATGATTAGAAAGTGCATTGTTCCCCTTACCTACTGGGCAATTCGATTCAGGTGCACCTATTTACCACAGTAAACTTTTAGCTTCTTTGACTGTATTCACGTCAAAAAACTCCATACCATGTCTTTTGATAATATCCTCCTCAATTCCGCTTAGCAAATTGCTTTCAATAGAATTCAGAACCGGAGAATATACAAGTTCATGCGTTTCGTCAGAGCTTTTCATGGCTATCGCGATCACCACACAAATTAAAAAGTCTGAATATTAATTCAAGCAAAAATACTGAATTAATAAATATCGAAATATTGGTCAAACTAAAAGCAAAGTAGATTCCGTTTTATAATCTTCTTAAAGTTAACTCAGGTCAAAAACTTACTTGGAATAAATTATGACCTCACCAAAATAAATCCAGACAGGAGTAATATCCAATTCAATTTTGGTGTTACCTCACTGAACTCTAAAACGAAACTATTGGAAATGCCATAGATTGCCGTGGATTTATTTAAAAAAAAAGAACATAGATTTCTCGTAAAGTCATGGATTTTACTTAGGAATCATGAGTTTTCCTTTTTTTAAACTGGATAAATTGCTGTAACTCTCAAACAGCAAAAACTTTTCTTATGCGGTCTAAAATGGGTTCATATGGCTCAAAAATGGCTTCGGCAGCGCACTGAAGAGGCGTGAAGAACTTAAAAGTTTTAGCATGTCATTTCTATCTACCATACTTAAGAACCGTAAGAATCCCAACCTCTTTTGGTTAGATGCATATAACCCAGGGCTATGTGCATGAGCACCCATAGACTGAATTCCAGGGGGGCTTAAGTGGTCTAATTGGCACTTTTAATGCTATATAATAGTAATCACAAAACAAAAATATAAAAAATAAGGCAGTATCATTCAGCCAGGAAGGGGCTGGAGCCACCTCCTGCCCCCCCCCCTTATGGGCACCCATGGCTATATGAAACTATTAACTATTCCTGCACTCTGTGTTTTACCACAACATGTAATATCCTAGACCCTAAAATCGTTCAGTTTGCCTTTGGTGTTTATAACTTTATTGTAAACAGCCCCAAAAGAAGAAAAAGATTTTGCTGAGTGTCACAAATTAGTTGAAGTTGTCAGAAACTCTATTCTCCATCCGTGTAACACACTCCACTTGGCAACGGACTAAGTAACCAAGAGTTTGCTGGAACATTAGGATGCTCCAAAAACTTATCTCCAGAGCACCCTCACTTACAATCTTCTCACTGCAACGAGTATCTACGAGGGACTTAAACTTTGCCTGCATTACCTTTTTTTAGGGTTTATATTACTGGTAATTAACGAGCTAAGCCTAGAATTCCACGACAAAACCGTTAGAGTTCACTTGATTCTTAAGTAAGTGTTTAAAACTCTATAGGAAATTATTTTTGTATTAAGTTGGAACTTTCATAGAATGCTTAAAATGCTTAATTACTGCTACATTTACTACTACTGCTACTTCTATTGCAACTACTTGTGATGCTAATAGCATTGACATTAAAATTTCAAGAAGTATATGAACATACAGTTTATCTAAAGGAGATATCAGCAATGTCATAGCAATGGCTAATTGTATCAAGTTGGAACTTCCAGGACTTGATGAGAAGGATGTTCAACTGACAAAAAGGTGATACGTTACTACTACTGCTGTTACTATTGATACTACTACTAGTAATATTAATACAACTACTGTGACTACTATTATAATTACGCCTACTTGTATGAACGTGAAATTTTTAAGGAATTTTGTGAGGGGAAGGTTAACTGAATCACAACAATTCATCTGTATGCAGGTTCACAAAAAGGCGTAACAGCTATATCTTAGGAAGAGTTTGGTGTTCGAAGTTTAAACTAATAGGGCTTGTTGCGGGGGGTGTTGAACTAACTAGAATGAAATATTTGAATCCTAATGCTACTGCTTCTACTTATGTTACTACTACTGCTATTATAGTAATACTGCTTATACTACGACTACTGCCAGAAAAGCTAAGGCTACTAATAATAATTTTACTGTTCCTACTACTAAGGCTTCTATTAAAACTAAGAGTATTAAGGCGAAAAGTTTTGAATGTATTTAAACTGCATGAACTATATCGAAACACACTATGCACACACAGTTTGTCAAGTGGATGTATCAGAAATGCTTCAAAAACGGTTGACGGTATTTAGTTGAAACTTTCAGCGTGTGTTGAAGGGGATGTTGAAGAAACCAAAGGTGCGATTCGCATACTGCTACGAATGCTAATATAACTATTTCTATTACACAAGCTGAGAGTATTAAGATGAAGCTTTAACCGGTCAGAAAAAAATAAACAAATAAATAACACGTTGTGCCCGCATCGCTCTTTAGTTAGGCAGCGCTATTGCACTGCTTACGACGGGGACTGCGACTAATTGTGACTGTGTCTGCTTTTGAGTGCAACTAATTACGATTGTATAGAGAACTACTTGCAACTGTGACTACAAACTCTTGTGACTTTGACTACTTGTGATTGTCCCTACGACTACTTGCGTCTGCAATTGTGACTGCTTGCGGGTGTGACTGCAGGAGTGACTACTTGCGGCTGAAACCACGACTAATCTGATTGCGAATGTGACCATGACTGCTACTGCTACTAGCACTACTATCGAACTAAAGGAGTCAAGTGGATCTAAGTTGCCAGAAAGTTGCCAAATATGCAATATTTCAGTAGCTGCTAAAGGTACTAAGTGTAAACTACCATAGAATGATAAGATAAGTGTATTTTAAAGCAAAATATGGCCATGAAAACAAAAAAGGCACAAATATCATAAACTTACATTATCCATCATCAACCAATCTTTAAATGAAATACTGCATTTACTTAATACTAGGATTCTTTTTTTAGCGAACATAATCTCCCGATACCTCGCTATTCTACAAATGAACTAAGGTGACGTACTACTTAAGACACCTAGAAGTATCCACTTATTTTTTCCAAATATCCTGTCCCTTATCGTAAAGAGCCCCTGGCACCAGCTCAAGCAATGCACCAAATCATCCTCATTAACTTTACAGAGTGAACAATTAGACCTGTCTTCATTGCAACATCTCTCTGCTGAGGATATTTTCAATCTTGTGCTAATTGGAAGGCAATTAGCCTTGAGCTGCATCCACCAGGTCAAATATCTAACAGGTAAATTCAGCTTAAGGTAGAGCTCCTGCCCATAAACTATTTTTTGATCACACATCATTTTTGGATCATTAATTTTGTAGTACTATCATAATCGCATTCTCCCAATCTCCCTTTATATCCATTGGTCCTCTACCTGAATTATAAACAAAAGGAAAAGCTGTTTTCTCTAAAATGTCTTTATTTTTAGCGGTCATGATTTTTTCCCTTTGCGTGAGTAAATCTTTATAAGCTGCCTTATAAAACCTGTCACTCGGTAAATTAACGATTCTAGACCAAAATGTAATCATTAAAAACAGTCTGTAATTATTAGTGGAGATAGACCTAAATCACCGTTTAAAAACCGGGAATAAGTCGTTCTATTCAGCCCATACAATCTCTTAAAGTACTCTAACTGAACACGCTCTTCCCGTGTCGCTTTCTCAGGTCCCCAAATCTTTGCACCGTAATGTAGAACGGGCGTTATTATCGATATAAATACCCTTTCATAGAGTGTGCTCAATTAATGCTGCTGCAACTACTGTCCTTCTCTCTAAAAGTCCAACCTCTTAAAGTGTCCTAATTGAAAACACTCTACATGTGCCACTTTCTCATGTCCCCAAATCTCTACGTCGTAATGTAGAATATGCGTTATTATCGATATAAATACCCTTTTCATAGAGTGTGTTCAATTAATGCTGCTGCAACTTCTGTTACTACTGCTGTTAATATAACCCTATTAAGAATAATACTGCTCTTATTACTACAATTACTCCTATGATACTTGCACTATTAAGAATATGCGTATTAAAGTGAAAATTTGACTTAATTAGACAGAAAACAACACACTAGGTGAATGCAGATTGTCAAAAGAGCGTATCTCAAAAAGGGATTCTGGTAATGAGTTGAAGCTTTTAGAGAATGCTTAAGAAGGAAGATTAATTCAACCAAAAGGTAATATGTTTATACTACTACTAACAGTACTACTACTGCTACTTTTACTACTACTGCTACTACTACTGCTAAACTACCGCAACTAATTTTTCAATTGTAACTACTTGTAAGGCTAAGAGTGCTAAGGTGAAAAGGGTGTCAAAAAAGGGTCCAAAGGGCTCATCAAGTATATTTTTGAAACGGCTTACCGAATCAAGGTGAAACTTCCGGGGTATCATGAGGGGGGTGTTCTGGTTTTTTCCTGAACTGATAGAAAAGGCTTTATTTACATGCTACCAAAGTTATTAATACTGCTACTACTGCTGTTATTACTACCAGTGGCGTCATTTCATTCTGAACTCGGGGGGGGGGGGGCTAAGCAACTTCTATGGGCCCCCTAATTGGTAGGCTCACAGTTGTTGGAGAGAAATATTTCTCCATATTGGTTAGCAACGATCTCTCCTGAAATCGACTAGTAATAGTAAGAAGCGTTTCAAAAGTGTTTAATGAACTCACAGAGAACTTAAGTTGGAAATTAATTCACAGTTGTGTTGTAACAACTGTGAGTTTCTATCGATTTTCTAAACCCGATTTTCTGTCGGGAAATCAATTACGCTGAACAAAATGGCTATCGCAAAATTTTGATTGGATGTCTTTGGGAGAATAATAGGCATGGGGGGGATAGTTGCCCTCCAACCACTTTTGACTATTAAAAAGGGCAAAAGCCACTCCAATTTCTGATCGAATGAGCCCTTTTCGAAGTTTCTACGACGACTCCTTCGATACGAAGTGCCCGGGTATGGAGAAAAAAAAAACAACACATTGCACCCACATCGTTGTTTACTTAGGCAGCGCTAGCGCGCCACCTATGAAAAGGTGGGCGTGAGAGGGGGGTTAGTTACCGTCCAATCACTTTCAACTATTAAAAAGGGCACTAGCCCTTTGAATTTCCAATCAAATGAACCTTTTTTGAAGTTTCTATGACAAAGCCTTCTATAAAAACCTTATATGCCCCCAGGACATAACTTAAAACCCTTTCCCCGAGGGTTGGGGGGGGGGGAGTGTCCTCCTAAAAACATATTTTCTATCTGGAAAAAAACTACGCTGAACAAAATGGCTATCTCAAAATTTTTATTGGATGTGTTTGGGGGAACGATGGGCGTGGGGGTGCTAGTTGCCCTCCAATCACTTTCGACTATTAAAAAGGGCACTAGCCCTTTGAATTTCCAATCGAATGAGCCTTTCTTGAAGTTTCTACAACAACGCCTTCTATAAAAACCATATATGCCCCCAGGGCATAACTTAAAACCCTTGCCCCGAGGGTTGTAGGGGAGTGTCCTCCTCAAAAACATATTTTCTATCTGGAAATCAACTACTCTGAACAAAATGGCTATCTCAAAATTTTGATTGGATGTGTTTGGGGGAATGATGGGCATGGGGGGGGGGCTAGTTGCCCTCCAATCACTTTAGACTATTAAAAAGGGCATTAGCCACTCCAATTTGCAATTGAATGAGCCCTTTTAGAACTTTCTATGACAACTCCTTCGATACGAAGTGCCCGGGTATGGAGAAAAAAAAAACAAAAAAAAAAACGAAAAACAACACTTTGTGCCCACGTCGTTCTTTACTTCGGCAGCACTGGCGCGCTGCCTATGAAAGAAGCGTTTCAAAAGTGTTTAATGAATATAGAGAGAACTTAAGTTGGAAAGTAATTCACAGTTGTATTGTAGCACTGAGAACCGACAAGGTCTCATTTTTCTAAAAATAATTTTCTAACCGTATAGTTTATATACTTTCATTTTATGCAATAATTATATATATTTAAATATATTTTTCAACCATAGCATTGAAGTCAAACAATTTCATAAGAGCCTTTTCACTTACATAAAGAAAATAAAACGATCAAAATTGGGATTTTTAAATGCCAAATGAAAAAACTGAAAAAACACTACAAAGCGAATGTAAAAACTCCGGTGTCTACAGAATTCATTGTTCATGTGGTCTTTGCTATATCGGAAGAACCAACCAGCGACTTACCGATAGGTTAACTCAGCACTCTACCTCAATTAATAATACGCTTAAAAAGAGGAAAAAACAGAAAATTTTGACTCCGCCGTTGCAGAGCACATTTTTGAAAACCCAGACCCTACTATTTTGTTTAATCAAGCTAGCCTAATTTCGCATGACAAAGGTATTGTCCAGCACTACAGAAAAGCTGTTGAAATTTATAAATACCAACATTTAGGTCTAGCTTTGAACAGGGATTCCGGTGATTTAAGAATAAATGAGTCATATTTCGGTTTTCTCAAGAGAAAAGCCGATGCTTTAATAGTCCCAGATATAAACCTTGTAACACTTTCCCAATCACTTAATCAGACACGCCAACAACCCCTTAAGTCTCAAAGAGTTTCTGCAAGGAATGCAATTATTAAAATCAGGAGTCAGATGACATAGCTCTCAAAAACATTCAATGCTTTTTTCTTTTGGTTTGAGTGAATTAATGTTTTTCTTTTATTTCTCAGTTATTCGCTAGTATCCGTCGATGGCGGTTCAATTTTGAATTTCTTTACAAATCCAGGATATTGGTGAATGACTCACTTTTATTGTTTTTAGGTGTTTGGTTTTAATTCCTTCAATTTTTTTGGCTTTTATCGATTTTTATTCATCTTTTAATGTTTTTTTTATTGTTTTTTTTCATATTCACATTGACTTTCCGCGTTTTATTTGTTGGTTTGTTCTTCGGCACTCGCATTGTTTATATTTGTTCGTTTTGCGCTGAAGAAGAGAGGTGTTTGTCCCCTCGAAATATTTGCTTTGTTGTGTTTTTTCAGTATTTTCATTTGGCCTTTAAAAACCCCATTTTTGCTCGTTTTTCTTTCTTTCTGTTATGTCAAGCCAATATGGTTTAAGAAATTATCTTCACTAAATATCAAAACCAAATCACTGAGCCTTTCGTCGCCTTCTGTTGATCATTTTCTCCACCCGGGCACTTCGTATCGAAGGAGTTGTCGTAGAAACTTCGAAAAGGGCTCTTTCGATTGGAAATTGGAGTGGCTAGTGCCCTTTTTAATAGTCTAGAGTGATTGGAGGGCACCTAGCCCCCCCTCACTTCCATCATTCCCCAAAACACATCCAATCAAAATTTTGAGATAGCCATTTTGTTCAGCCTAGTTGATTTCCAGATAGAAAATATGTTTTTGAGGAGGACATTCCCGCACAACCCTCGGGGCAAGGGTTTTAAGTTATGCCCTGAGGGCATATAAGAATGATGTTTGCACAATGTACTATTTTTTTTCTTTAGAGCAGGGATATGGAAGGGGTCGTCGTAAAAACTTCAAAAGGGGCTCATTCGATTAAAAATTGAGAGTTCTAGTGCCCTTTTTAATAGTCGAAAGTGATTGGAGAGCAACTAGCCCCCCAACGCCTATCATTCCCCCAAACATATCCAATCAAGTTATGCCCTGAGGGCATATAAGAATGATATTGGCAGAATGTACTATTTATTATTTTTTTTTTCCTTTAGAGCAGGGATATGGAAGGGGTCGGTGTAGAAACTCCAAAAGGGGCTCATTCGATTAAAAATTGATAGTTCTAGTGCCCTTTTTAATAGTCGAAAGTGATTGGAGAGCAACTA
>JAQQPU010000163.1:44289-56306 GCA_029168905.1 Artemia sp. Kazakhstan ARC1039 | reverse complement strand
AGATTACTTAATCTAGTGGCAAGAATCTGTAACATTTTAGCAAGAATGTAACATTTAGCAAACTCTTACAGATGACTAGTTGTCATCAAGAATGTGTGGTTTGACTAGTAAGAAGGGAGTAAGAATTGGTTGAAGTTTTCAAATGAATAGATTGGAGCAAATGTTTCTATGCAAAAGGCCTTGTACCTTGACGGATGAAAATAAAAAGAATGAACCAGAGGTGATTTTAAATAAACTGGTAATTTTAAGAACTGAGGTTCATTTTGATTGAGGAATTTTTATACGCGGGCCGCAGGGAGAATTTTTGTGAGGGGGAACCGTCTGAGGAGGGAATTAGCTGACACAGTAAATACTTGAGTAGCTAAAATAAACTTTCGTTAAAACCTAATTCGAAACTTGATTTTTTATTGGGTTTGCCCAACTCGTTAAAAACTGAAACATTTTCTCAGAAGCAAGGCCGTATTGAGAGGTGGTTTAATCCCTTTGGAATTTTTGTCAGACTCGTAAAAACTCAACCAAAAAAACTCAACCATATAAAAAAATTTTGATGTTTTTTTTGTCCCCCCCCCTCCAAAAAAAGGAAACCAAAGAGATACTGTCTTGCTTAGAAGTCATGCAATCAATTTTATTTGCCCCTCTATCAGTGGCGTAATTTTTTCAAAATCCTGGGGGGTGGGGTGATAAAGTTGGAGCCAATTTTCCCAAATCAAATGAAAATGACAGTGAAAACTGAGAAACGATCCATATAATACGTAAAGACAAAAATATCCTAAAAAAAAACTGCCTGTTTCTCTGGATACTT
Organism: Artemia sp. Kazakhstan ARC1039; assembly: GCA_029168905.1. Lineage (NCBI taxonomy): Eukaryota > Metazoa > Arthropoda > Branchiopoda > Anostraca > Artemiidae > Artemia > Artemia sp. Kazakhstan ARC1039. The sequence continues at coordinate 55,504 of JAQQPU010000163.1, read as the reverse complement.
GTATTTTGCAGGCTTATCTTAGTGACAAGTTTTTTTGCAGAAACTAAATTTCAGCTGGGCGGGCAAACTGAGGTCTAGGGGGGGGGGGCAAAATTGGGTGTAGAGGGGCCAGTTGCCGCTCCTGTCCCATAGCAAATTACGCCCCTGGCTTCGATCCGTTAAGAAATGGCTTACAGATTTTGGTAATTGGCGGTACTTCTAAGCCCCACAATTATTTTTGAGCCTTGACTAAGTCCTGGTCTGTATTTTCTTCTTTTGTGACTTAAGCAATTGTACTCCTTACGAAATCGCGCATCGTTCTATGCATGGAGGGGTTAGACAAATCATAAAGATGGGGCTTTCCTTTTATCTTTTGGCCCAGACAGACCTTCAAAATAGATAATTTTTTTTTTATTTTGAAGAAACTCCTACCACGGTTTTAGCATTATCTAGGCAGTATAATTTCAATGACAAGGACAGCTAAGAAGTATAAATTTATTTCCAGTATATAGTAATAACATACATATGTATAAATGCATTCGTTTTCGGGCATTTGAGACTTTTTTTAGTGTACGCAGTAAATAAACATTAATTCCGAATTACATTATCTTTGAAGCCATGTATGCAGTTTTATTTACCCGTCAACTCGTTTAGAAATGGCTTTTGGATTGCCATATTATGAGATCTTCTTCCGTCCAGAATTTAGGGTAATAAAGCTTCCATATATAATTTTGATCTAGCCCCTATGCTACCATTGCTGAAACATAAAACACAAAACTCGAATACAAGAAGTCCTCAAACCGCAAACAAATACCTTTTTTTTATCATTTGCCTGTCTCTATGGTAGGCCTACCCTATTTCTGTAGCTAAATTCGGTACTTGTGCACTGTCTGGTACCCACCGTTATAACTGTATCAAGGAAACTAGACACGAAACCCGACAAACGGGTATTTGCAATAGAGAAATGGAATGCAAAGTGTGGTTTCCATTGCGTTTACAATATTTAAACTGTTTTTTTTGGGGGTTTAGGGGGGGGAGGTACTTTGGTTAGGTTACGTATTTAATATATGCTATGTTCTACCACCCACCCACCCACAGCCCCAACGTGCAAATATATAGCCCAAATTTGTTTCTAAACTATTATATATTCATCCTATTTTTTTTTATTAGCATTAACCAAATTTGACTTCTTTTGAGGGCACCTTATAATGCACAAGTACCCTAAATTCTTAGACCTTGTAATAATCAATATTTAGATTTTCCCGATATGACACTAAACAAAATTTAATCTATGAAAAAGGAGGGGAGGGGGCTTGGTCAAGATACAAAAATCACACTTCTTGTGTGATCGTACACAAGAAGTGTGCCCTTATCATTAACAATTCTGTTTAAACTTGAGAGCAAATGTATTGCAGACTGGGAGTCAGTTAAAGATAGAATACTTTCAGACTCTAAACAATAATCTATAAAAGATCTAGGGCAAGGTGGATGGTAGACAGTTCAGCAGACAAAATAAAGGATCCCAATGGAAGGAGAATATAAAGATTAAGGTCCAGGGATGGAATGCATGAAGCTGCTCCACCTCTCTTATTATGGGCTGATTCATTTGTATAAATTTGTCTCTGATTAGGGTAATTTTTTGAAATTTGTTTTGAAAAAATAGTTTTCACCACATGATGATATGGAATCAGGTTTTTATTTATAGGAATAAGATCATATTGACAGTATGGTCTGCCTGTCTCCTCTGAAGGGTGTACCAGCACATAAGGTTGATTAAGAAAAAACTTTACTACAGCTTTTTTGAAGCATCCCATTATGAAGCACAACTCATTTTAAAAACCAGTCTTATAGTTCGACCCTGTGAACTTAAACAAGTCACTTAAAATATATGGTTTCTGAAAGAATGAAAACAAATCTGATATGAACTAAGAAAAAGGGCTTATATTTATTAAAAATATAGATAATACCTAGAGCAGAATCTTGAAAATGGATCTGCAACACAATAAAATGCGCGCGCAAAAAAAGACAAAATGCACAAGAAAGTTGGATTATCGAAACTGAGAGCACAATTTTGCATTCAACCTACAAAAAATTCAATTTTAATAGATTACCTATCCATTAGAAATCTGATGAAAATCTTCTAACACAATTAAAAAAAAGTAGCACTATGAAAAAAAATATAAAAAAAACGGAGAAAACTATAAATTTTTGCCATAAAACGATTTTACCTAATTATGACATACGATACATTACACATTCACATCAGATTTACTAATACAAATTACAATAGTTTTTCATGAAGCATACCTTTATTAAGCTTTTATTCAACTAACACAAATGATGCAAATAGGCTAATTGTTCAACACTCGTAAACCGAAATAAATCATTTTAAAATGTTGTCCCATAATATCAAAAGTTCTTACGATCGCAAAAAATTAGCTTACACAGGTCGTAAAAGCACAAATAAAAAGAAGTGTACAAACTTGAACAATTTGTCTGTATTACAAAAAAAGACAATGACCCCAAAAAATAAATGCAGAAGAAAGATGCAACTAAGTTAATACTCAGTCTAGCATCCATCCAACAAAATTTTGTTTTAATAAATCGACGATCAAATCGGAATCCGAAGAAATATGGAAATTTTCCTTGAAATTTCATGGAAAAAATGTTAAAACATCATGAATTCCGTCACAAATTAACTACAGAGACTTATTTTGTAAGCTTCTAATGCTAAGTACAAATTGCAAGGCTTATTCATAGATTTTTGTCTTATATTCACTTGAATCAAATAGTTTGTGGTAACGAACTGTAAGTAAGGAGCAGCGCTGCTTAGTTTTTACCGAAAACAAAACATCAGAATTCTTGTGTCAATAGTTATATCAAAAGAATCGGCTTATTATGCTGATAGTTAGTGTTACCCATCGAAAGCTACGAGCCTAAGAAAATTTGCCTGATTTCTAAAACAGGGGGAGAAACACCCCCGAAAAGTCAAGAGATCTTAATGAAAATCATATTATCACGTTCTGCGTATCCGAGAACCCTGTTGTAGTAGTTCTAAGCTCCCTTCTGCAAAAATGTGAAATTTTGTATTTTTTTTTTTGCAAGAAGAAATATCACGGATACGTGTTTATTTGTTGTTATTTTTTGTTTTTTTTCCCAAGGGGTTATTGTATCGAACCAATAGACCTATATAATCGGAAAAGCACTTATTCCGATGGAAATTAAAAGCTCTAGTACCCTTTTAAAGTGACCAAAAAGATTGGAGCGCAATTAGCCCTCCCCCTGACATTCACCACCCCTTTTCCCCTAAATCGTTCGATCAAAATTGTGAGATATAATGCCCTAACCATGGAGAGAATATGGCCCCCATAGCCCCTGGGGATGCATCTTTAAGTTATAAAATTTGCCCATTGTTTACGGGGGTTTCCCTCTCGTCAACATCTCGCTCTTTACGCTAAAGCTAATAACGTCTTATGAAACACAAGGGTCATTTAATTAGAAATTTTAATTATAAAGTTAATAACGACTCATGAAACACAAGGGTCATTTAATTAGAACAATAAAAATATTTTTTTAAAGTGCTAAAAAACTTTAGGGTGAAGAACGAGGTGTTGAGGAGGGGGCGACCCCTTTTGTGTGCGTTGAATTTCTGTCCGTTGTAAGTTTTAACGTTGCTCCTTAATTTCCCTTGAAAAAACGTCAGTTAAAAACGATAGATAAATCTTCAAATAGGGATAAATCCTTTTAATAGATGTGAGAGTTTCTGCTGATGACTGTCACTGTAAATGTGACAGAAATATCCAGTATTTTTTGTTAATTATTATTGTCTATTAAAACAATTTATCCCTTTTTGAATTTTTATTTATCGTCAAGGAAAGTCAGTGTGGTATTCGCAATTATCTACTTGGTTTTGTTGTTTTTTTTTTAATTTAATTCGTATAGTGGCAATTATTTGTCTGTCGTGAGTGTTAACACTGTTCAAATTCTTTTTATAAAAACGGCTCTCGTATTTCCATATTTTTCGGTAATCTTGCGTCAACTATTTCTGGCAATATTGCTTCAAGATAAAACTTTTGTAATTTTGGTAGCATTATTTTCTGCCAGAATTCTTTGTCACGATTGATTTTCTCAATAAACGGATCGCCTTTGCAGAACAAAATAACAAATAGCCAGAATCTATGTTACAACACTCTAATTGCATTTGTATTTGGTAGAAATAATTATGTGACCTTTTAAGCTGTAATGTGCCATTATTTTTGTTTTCAAGACAAATATTTTTTTGGGATAGCCTCCATTCTTCTATATTTAAATTTTTGGCATTGAAAGGACATTTCACTTCCAAAACCGCCGTATCACCAGACAAAAAAGTGGCTATTCCATCAGGACTGGCGGCAAAATATTCGTATTGAATATGAACAAAAAGTCCTGTAGGATGAACTTTGCAGTCCATCTTTTTCTCAAAAGCCGATATAGCTATTTGTTCGTACATTTGCCCATGTTCCATTGCTTTAGTCTGGCTGTTTTTGGGATAAAGCAGTTGACGCACTAGCGGTGCAACAGTCTTTGTCCGTCTTTTACAAATTCTTCCAGCTACTGACGCAGTTATCCTATTTTTTCTGTATTCTAGCCATCTGTTGTCAATACAATTTATCTGAAGTCGTATTGCTTCTTCTATTTCATGAATTTCTAAGTCAGTACACTGAACACGGTTCAGAAAATCACTTTTTGCATCTTCAAGAAAATCAAGATCTTAATCTGGAACACATGCATTCGGGCCATAGTTTTTGTCGGGTTTCGAAACTTTCTTCGTAAATCGTTTTCCAAACAGACGTCTTTGTAGCTTTCCATGTCTGCTTGTTTATGGCCCTTCTGGCCCGCTGCTCAGCAAGTCGCTTCAACAAACGACTTGGTGTAGATCCTAAACTTCTGCGAAAAATATGCAAACGGGCAGAATGTCCCTTAGAATATTTTATGCCCGCAGCGGTAACACGCGTTGTGTATCGGGCTCTTTTTGTCACCATTATGTTTTTTCCCCCGATAAGTTTAGCAACTATGCTCATAAAATACTCTGCAAGGTTGCTAGTACTGTTTCCGATGAGAAATCGAGCTCTTCTAGTTAAAGTGTCAAAGGCTGAATACACATGACTAAGGAAAATCTTCCTTGTACCTTCTTCCCTGAATTTCAACAATTTTTCCTGCCATTTTGCAGCATTCTGGGCACTGTCTATGATCACCACGAAAAAAATGCAATGGTATCGCTTTCAGCTCATTTACAGTAGGGAAGCCCTAATATCTCCGGGGGGGGACCGTGTGCTGCCATCTATAATCAAGTCTAACGCCGAAAGGTTATAATTTATTCAAGGATTATTGATTGAGTCTAATGGGGTCAATGTCCCCTTTTTCAAGGTTGATTTATTTGTTGCTTCTAAGTGTAATGACTCCGGGGCGAAGTTTGCACATGCGCATTACCGGGAAGAGATGTATTGTACGACTCGAGAGGAACTGGATTTCTGAGAAATTGACTTACATAATCGGTGGGGAATGTATTGATCCAAGAAAGGGGAACCACGAAAGGGGAATTAAGAAACATTATGGCTTCTTTGATCTTTATGTCTGAGGGATAAATGACATCACTTGTTTCCTAGGAATTATACGGGACTCTAAAGAGATAGAAATTCCATTTTTAAATATGGCTTCTCTGATCTTTAGGTCACAGAGATAAATTAATATTCTATTGAAACCTTAATAGTGTAGCTAGGAACACATATGAGATGAAGAGATTAACGCGGGAATTTTTTCCTGGGAATTTAAAATGTGACAGCGCAGGGATGCCAAAACAAAAGGAACACGAAGAAATTACGTTTAGGGATTATTTTGGTGAAACCGTTTGAGACGTTTTAGAAGATTATTTGGGTGAAACAGTTTGAGACATTTTAGAAGATGATTTTAGAAGACGATTTAGAAGATGATTTGGGGTGAAACTCTGTGGTTATAATACACAAGTTCCATTTGAACAGTGTTGTGAGGTCCCCTTCCCCAACCCCAAAAGGTCCTCATTCCCTCGAGCCTCCCGGGCCCCGCAACCCATTTTTTAATACTTTTTTGTGCACTTGAGACACAGAAGGGCCCCGACATTTCAAAAGGCTTTATTATATCTTTTCAGAAAAAGTTCTTTTCTTAATATCCCTCCTAAACCCATTTTACAAGTTGAAGTATCCCATCCTTTTCACCCACAACTTTACTTTACAGCTTTTTGAATGCTCCAACACCAAGCAATACTTTTCAAAATGCATTTCATAACAAGTTCTTTTCTTAATGTCCCCCTAAACCCATTTTACAAGTTGAAGTACCCAAGCTTTTCACCCACAACTTTACTTTACAGCTTTTTGAATGCCCCAACACCAAGCAATACTTTTCAAGGGCATTTCAGAACAAGTTCTTTTCTTAATGTCCCTCCTAAACCCATTTTAGAAGTTGAAGCACCCATCCTTTTCACCCACAACTTTACTTTACAGCTTTTTTAATACCTCAACACCAAGCAATACTTTTCAAAGGGCATTTCAGAACAAGTTCTTTTCTTAATGTCCCTCCTAAACCCATTTTACAAGTTGAAGTACCCATCCTTTTCACCCACAACTTTACTTTTCAGCTTTTGTAATACCCCAACACCATGCAATACTTTCAAAAGACTTTTTATATCTTTTCAGAACAAAAATCAAACATTATTAATAAAATCACATCTATTTTAAACCTTCTCATCAAAGTAACAACATTCTTCTTTAATACCACCAAATGTTTACTGAACACACACAATTGTCTCTTAGAAATAATATTTTTCATCAGTGATAACACGTTTTCAATTCGAACTAGCAATTTTTCTGATAAAGAAACCAAATTGTTCTTAGAAGTAATTTCTTCGTTATGATAACAAGTTTTCTGTCTGAAGTAGCAAGTTTTGCTTAACAATAAAAAACCTTCTCATTAAAGTAACAACATTTTACCTTAAAACTAACAAACTTTGACAGAACACACACACATTTCTCTTAGAAATATTATTTTTCATCAGTGATAACCCGTTTTCTGTTCGAACTAGTAAGTTTTCTGACAAAGATACCAAATTTTATTTTTTGAAGTAACAATTTTTTTATTGTGATAACAAGTTTTCTGTCAGAAGTAGCAAGTTTTGCTTAACACTAACAAACCTTCTCATCAAAGTAACAACATTTTACCTTAAAACTAACATACTTTTACTGAACACACACAATTTTATCTTAGAAATAATAGTTTTCACCAGTGATAACATGTTTTCTGTTCGAACTAGCAAGTTTTCTACCAAAGATACCAAATTTTTTCTTAGAAGTAACAATTTTTTGATTGTGATAACAACTTTTCTGTCAGAAGTAGCAAGTTTTGCTTAACACTAACAAATTTTCTCATTCAAGTAACAACATTTTACCTTAAAACTAACATACCTTTACTGAACACACACAGATTTCTCTTAGAAATAATATTTTTCATCAGTGATAACACGTTTTCTGTTCGAACTAGCAAGTTTTCTGTCAAATATATCAAATTTTTTCTCAGAAGTAACTTTTCTTTGATTGTGATAACAACTTTTCTGTCAGAAGTAGCAAGTTTTGATTAACACTAACAAACCTTCTCATCAAAGTAACAACATTCTTCCTTAATATTGACTTACGTTTACTGAACACACACACACTTCTCTTCGAAATAATATTTTTCATCAGTGATAACAAATTTTCAGCTAGAACTAACAAGTTTCCTGTCAAAGATATCAAATTTTTTCTCAGAAGTAACAATTTTTGATTGTGATAACAAATTTTTTGTCAAAACTAGCAAGTTTTCTACCAAAGATACCAAATTTTTTCTCAGAAGTAACTTTTCTTTGATTGCGATAACAAGTTTTCTGTCAGTAGTAGCAAGTTTTGATTAACTCTAACAAACCTTCTCATCAAAGTAACAACACTCTTCCTTAAAACTAACATACTTTTACTGAACACACACAAATTTCTCTTCGAAATAATATTTTTCATCAGTGATAACACGTTTTCTGTTCGAACTAACACGTTTTCTGTCAAAAATATCAAATTTTTACTCAGAAGTAACATTTTTGATTGTGATAACAACTCTTCTATCAAAAGTAGAACGTTTTCCTTAACACTAACAAATTTTCTCATTAAAGTAACAACATTCTTTTTTAATAATACCAAACGTTTACTTAACACACACAATTTTCTCTTAGAAATAATATTTTTCATCAGTGATAACACGCTTTATTTTCAAACTAGCAAGTTTTCTGTCGAAGAGACCAAATTTTTCTTAGAAGTAACAATTTTTTCGTTTATGACAGCAACTTTTCTGACAGAAGTAGCAAGTTTTGCTTAACACTAAAAAGTTTTCTCATCAAAGTAACAACTTTTTCTTCAATACTAACAAACTTCTATTTAAAACTATCAAATTTCTCTTAGAAATAATATTTTTCATCAGTCACAACACTTTTTCTGCTAGAACTAACAAGTTTTCTGTCAAAGATACCAAATTTTTTCTTAGAAGTAACAATTTTTGATTGTGATAACAACTTTTCTGTCAGAAGTAGCAAGTTTTGCTTAACACTAACAAACCTTCTCATCAAAATGATGACATTTTACCTTAAAATTAACTTACTTTTAATGAAGACACACAAATGTTTCTTACAAATAATATTTTTCATCAGTGATAGCATTTTTCTGTTCGAACTAGCAAGTTTTCTACCAAAGATACAAAATTTTTTCTTAGAAGTAACAATTTTTTGATTGTGATAACGACTTTTCTGTCAGAAGTAGCAAGTTTTTCTTAACGATAACAAAACTTCTCATCAAAGTAACAACATTTCCCCTTAAAACTAACATACTTTTACTGAACACACACAAATTTCTCTTAGAAATAATATTTTTCATCAGTGATAACACGTTTTCTGTTCGAACTAGCAAGTTTTCTACCAAAGATACTAAAGTTTTTCATAGAAGTAACTATTTTTTTATTGTGATAACAACTTTTCTGTCAGAAGTAGAAAGTTTTGCTTAACACTAACAAACCTTCTCATCAAAGTAACAACATTCTTCTTTAATACTACCAAACGTTTACTTAACAAACACAATTTTCTCTTAGAAATAATATTTTTCATCAGTGATAACACGCTTTCTGTTCGAACTAGCGAGTTTTCTAGCAAAGATACCAAATTTTTTCTTAGAAGTAACAATTTTTTGATTGTGACAACAACTTTTCTGTCAGAAGTAGCAAGTTTTGCATAACACTAACAAATCTTCTCTTCAAAGTAACAACATTCTTCTTTAATATTACCAAACGTTTACTTAACACTAATAGAGGTTCGGCTACCCCATAGGTTCGGAAAAGGCAAAAAAAAAACTCGAGAAAGAAATACGGAAAGATACTGAAATTACTTTATTCCGTATTCCTCGCCGTCATCAACAAGCGCGTGGGTTCGTCAACATAATCCTGTTCTAATTCCGCAGCACGAATAAAGAGAGATACTAAGGATCTACTGACCTTTCTTGAATTCCTTCTAGAGAACTGTCCTTTCACTAGTTCCACAGAGCTTAGAAGTATAGGTTCCGGGCTGATTGCCCAAAAAGGCGTCAATGAAGAGGATGCTAAAGCTGTAGGTGAGCTGATCCTCCAGCGCATGGATGGCCAATCCGTCGAAAGTTTTTCATTCAGGAAGAAAGACAAAGTCGTTACACTGGTATCCGATGGGAACATAAGGACAGATGGCGAGATTTTGCATATCGACCCTGCACTGCTTTTTCAACGTCTTTCGACTGCTGCCCATACATCTGAAAATGACATGGCAGAAACTCTACGTTACGAACTGTGCAGTTATCCGCCCGCTTTGTTTGAGAATTCTGGCATAATGCGTCAGCCAGACAAACCTGCACTAGCGAAAGTAATATGGAAAGAAGCGAAAACGGACTCGATTCACCACCTGCCAGTGTCAGATCGTGTCGCTGTAGTTGAAGGAGGTCGGCTGCTTCAGCAAGTACCTTGGAAGATTGGTGATACTTATGATTCAATCTGTGACAGCTATGTTAGTTTCGTTACTCGACGCTGTACCTCCCCTACTGTTTTCTTCGATGGATACAGCGCTGTTCCAACCACGAAAGATGCTACCCACAACCGACGGTGTAAGGGAAGCCAGCATCAAGTGATCGATTTCAGTTTAGGGATGAAGCTCCAGAAAAAGAAGGAAGAGTTTTTTAGCAACTCTCAGAACAAACAGCGAATTATAAGCTACATCGGGGAAAAACTCAGAGCCAAAGGATTTGAAGTCGTCGATGCTAAGGACGATGCTGACTATCTAATAGTGAAGACTGCCGTAACGAAAGCAGAAAACTCTGAAAAAATAGTTCTTGGCAACGACACTGACCTTCTGATTCTACTCTTGTATCACCTCCCGCCTAATGCAAAAACACTTTACTTTGAATCGTCAACGAACGCAAAAGAAGCGATAACACGGTTATGGTGCCTCAACGAAGTTCAAAAAAAAAAATGGGAGAAGTATCCCGGCTACTTCTGGTAGGGCAGGCACTCTTGGGATGTGACACGACCTCACGAGTTTTCGGACATGGAAAGCAAGCTGTGCTACCTCTTTTGAAGAAGAGCGAAGTGTTCAGAAAAAAAGCGAAATGTTTCTGGATGAATCATCGTCTAAAGCTGAAATTGTGAAAGCGGGTGAATATCTTCTCCTCAGCTTGTATAAAGCACGACCAAACGAAGATCTCACTAAGCTGCGACATCGAATTTTCTTGGAAAATGTTTCTTCGTCAAATACTACGGCGTTTGTTAAGCCTGAAAGGCTTCCGCCAACCGAATTTGCAGTTTCATTCCACTCCCAGTGAGTGTGCCTCCAGGTATCCCGTTGGAAAGGGGAACCAGCTGACCTCGACCCGGCTGACTGGGGTTTGGTCCTCAGAGACCATAAATACTCACCTGTGATGACTGATTTGTTGCCCGCACCTCAGACTCTTTTGAGTGTCGTGAGATGCAACAGTAAGACAGGCTGCGAGAACTCGCGATGCAGCTGCAAGAAAAATGGATTAGCATGTACGTTCGCGTGCGGAGAATGTCAGGGTATCAACTGTTTGAACAGGGACAACGAGATTGTCGAAAACGAGGAGCTCGACTAGTGACATCAATGCTGTGTTTTTCAAGTCAACTC